>JACXGJ010005494.1:0-38875 GCA_016801105.1 Esox niger
TGTGTGTGTGTGTGTGTGTGTGTGTGTGTGTGTGTGTGTGTGTGTGTGTGTGTGTGTGTACTTCGTAGAACGTGTTTTCATTATTAAGTGGTCTAGCTTATAGCCTAACTGATCAATATAGTTAGTGACTTAAGGTATTATTTTTGTATGCCTACGTCTAAACCTAAGAGCGTATGTAGTGAGTTTAGTGGTTTGTTTGTATTTTTGTTTCAAGAACGTCAGGTTTGCGCAGTTTTGGGCAAAGAACTGGGACGCAGAGGTATCAGTGACAAATAATGTCATAGGCCTTAAAATATTTGGTCCTTTCCCTAAAAATTCTACGGATTTGATCTGCTGTTTTAAGATCGATTTACATTTCACCATCGGAAATAGTGGTGGTGCATTTTACAAGTTATTGTTTGTATACTGTCTAAGCCTATGTATGCTAACGGTAGCTTATGCGTAATTGAAAACAACGTTTTTACTGCTTGCAATAAATCAATACAATCGTTCTCATAATCTGCGTGTCATGCTAGATGACGGAGCATTCTGAATGGAAGGAAGCTCTAGGAGGATCAATGTCAATTTCTCTAAGATAGTCGTGCAACTTCTCCTGCCCCAGTTTGCAAGACAGCTTACGGCAGGCACTGGAAAAAACGGTATGTCATTGGTATTTCTACTGGTGTACCCACTTCCTGCCCTGGAAAATAGGCCACCTGATTATTTTGAACACAATTTCAAGAGGGTCGTGCAGGGTCGGCTCAGAGCCTGTGGTCTTACATATTATATGGCACATTGAGTAGGCCCCTGCTTTTGTCGTAAAACCCGTGGGGTATAAGTTTAGAACTGTAAACAGCATCGGTAAATCCACTCTGTAATATCTCATGTCTCTTCAGGAGAGAGGCAGAGAGAGTACATGTAAATGTGTCATGTTTATGGGTGCTTCTGCATTCGTGTTGGGAACAAGGTCAAACTGACAATTTTTTTTGTTGATGTTCCAATGGAGTTGCAGATCCAATTTGATTAGACATCTAAACATGGTGATTTTTCAGATAACTGGTAAGTTACATTTAGGATTGAAATATGCTTATCTTGGTTTGATATTAAATCATTATATTGCCTGCCATGTACATTGTTGTGCAAATGCTTAACATGTTTAACACTTGTGGAAGAGAACTATGTTCATGTGAGCAGTAACCTTGTCTGAAAATGTACCTTGAGATAGTTTACCAGAGATGGTTTATGCAGTGAAACACGTTTTCTCACCTGACATTCTCACATCCCTTAGTGTCGCATATTGAAACCATGCCTAGTTTGTAGTGCATATTAACATGGCCGACCTCTGTTTGACCTGTGGTCCTGTGTCTCCTCAGAGCGCTGAGAGCACTAGTGTTTTCCGATGGAGCACCTTCAGGGAGCATGGAAGACCCTGAGCAACGGCTTTGGTATGAAGGACTCGGTGTTCGAGAGCCCCTGCTTATCCCCCACTATGGTGCAGGGATTCCCCTACCAGCGCCGGTCCTCGGATGAGGGCAAAACCCCAGACTCAAAGGCCAGCAGCACCATCCGAGTCTACCTGCCCAACCAGCAGCGCACCGTGGTGAGTGTTTGAAAAACAAAACCCAGGGTAACTATCGCCTTTACAGCACCACAACGCTTCATCTCATCTGAAAGACCTTTCAGAATGTGCAAGGGCCCTTTCCGCATTGGAAATGTAATGAAATCAAGCAGTTCAGAGGACAGCTAATGTGTGGGATGAAGAAAACAACAGCACACTGTGTCACTGCTTTTGTTTTCAGTTAGCACTTAATTACCAGAGTCATCTAAGTGTGACGTGGTCGTCCATTAGAGGAACATTTCAACCTAGATTGATCACCGTCAACGTACGCGCATCGAAGGCCGTACTGTGATTATCTCACATCATCTCATTATCGCAAAATCTGATTTATTACACTGAACAAAATTATAAACGCAACCAAATTTTTTTGCCCCCTTTTTTCATGAGCTGAACTCAAAGATCTAATCATTTCTATATGTACACAAAAGGCCTATTTCTATCAAATATTGTTCACAAATTTGTCTAAATCTGTGTTAGTGAGCTCTTCTCCTTTGCCGAGAGATTCCATCCACCTCACAGGTGTGGCATATCAAGAAGCTGATCAGACAGCATGAGTATTGCACAGATGTGCCTTAGGCTGGCCACAATAGAAGGCCTCGCGAAAATGAGCAGTTTCACTGTATTGGGGGGGGGTCCAGGTGGGTCCAAAAACCAGTAAGTATCTGGTGTGGAAACCATTTGCCACACGCAGTGCAACACATCTCTTTTGCATAGAGTTGATCAAGATGTTGATTGTGGCCTGTGGAATGTTGGTCCACTCCTGTTCAATGGCTGTGAAAAGTTGCTGGGTATTGGCAGGACCTGGAACATGCTGTTGTATACGCCGATCCAGAGCATCCCAAACATGATCAATGGGTGACATGTCAATGGTGAGTATGCTGGCCATGCAAGAACTGGGATGTTTTCCGCTTGCAGGAATTGTGTACAGATCCTTGCAACATGGGGCCGTGCATTATCATGCTGCAACATGAGGTGATGGTCGTGGATGAATGGCACAACAATGGGCCTCAGGATCTCATCACGGTATATCTGTGCATTCAAAATACCTTCAATAAAATGCACCTGTGTTAGTTGTCCATAACACATGCCTGCCCATACCATAACCCCACCGCCACCATAGGCCA
This sequence comes from Esox niger, assembly GCA_016801105.1. Taxonomy (NCBI): domain Eukaryota; kingdom Metazoa; phylum Chordata; class Actinopteri; order Esociformes; family Esocidae; genus Esox; species Esox niger. The sequence goes on from JACXGJ010005494.1 coordinate 2,722, forward strand.
CTCGATTCACAACGTTGACATCAGCAAACCGCTGACCTACACAACGCCATACACGCTGTCTGCAATCGTCCCTTTACAGGGAAAACCGGGATTCATCCGTGAAGAGAACACCAAAGTGCCAGACACCATCGAATATGAGCATTTGCCCACTGAAGTCGGTTACGACGATGAACTGCAGTCATGTCTAGACTCCGATGAGGACAACGAGCATGCAGAAGAGCTTCCCTGAGACGGTTCCTGACAGTTTGTGCAGAAATTCTTTGGTTATGCAAACCGATTGTTGCAGCAGCTATCCGGGTGGCTGGTTTCAGACGATCTTCAAGGGGAAGATGCTGGATGTGGAGGTCCTGGGCTGGTGTGGTTACACGTGGTCTGCGGTTGTGAGGCTGGTTGTATGTACTGCCAAATTCTCTGAAACGCCTTTAGAGACAACGTATGGTAGAGAAATTAACATTCAATTCACGGGCAACAGCTCTGGTGGACATTCCTGAAGTCAGCATGCCAATTGCACGCTCCTTCAAAACTTGCGACACCTGTAACATTGTGCTGTGTAATGGAACTGCACATTTTCGAGTGACCTTTTATTGTGGCCAGCCTAAGGCACACCTGTGCACTACTCATGCTGTCAGATCAGCATCTTGATATGCCAAACCTGTGAGGTGGACGGATTATCTCAGCAAAGGTGAAGTGCTCACTAACATATTTGTGGTCTACTTACGGATTTAGACAGATTTGTGAATAATATTTGAGAGAAGTAGGCCTTTTGTGTACATAAAGTCTAAGATCTTGGGAGGTCATGATGAATGGGGGCAAAAACTAAAGTGTTGCGTTTATAATTTTGTTGAGTGTATATTGCACATTGGCTTTTACCCATCCCATTAATCAGTGTTGTGGTCTCTACTGTGGTTCCCCTAGGTTAACGTGAGGCCAGGTATGACCCTGCACAGCTGCCTAATCAAAGCTCTGAAGGTGCGGGGCCTGCAGCCGGAGTGCTGCGCTGTCTTCAGATTGCACCCTGGACAGAGGAGGTACACACCGGGCACCAGAGGGGGCAATTCAAAGGGTGTCACTGGATCACGATCGTTAGTGCATAACGTCTTAACTACCGATAGAGGGACAACCTAATGTTTAATGGTAGGACGAGCGGTGGGGTAAGCTGATTCTAGGTCTTGTGTTGAGGGGCTTCTTGCAAGCCACATTGCCATGGATCAGTAAAAAAGGGTTTTACTTTTCCAGCTAGGTTACTACATTTTAAAATTAACACTCAAACCTCACCATCTCTTGCATTGATTTAACAAGTGTTGTTGACTGAAGTTTGTAATGGCTGAAGAAAGGACTGAAACATGGATTAGCTTTTGTCTTTGCTTAAAGCACTTCATGTTTGAGGAACCATCTAACATCAAGTGGTAAAATAATGAAATACTCCTTTGAGATATATATATTTTTTGTGACAGTATGTGTTACCTTACTGAATGTGTCGTGTTCCTTTTTTAAAAGTAAAAAGTCACGTATGGATTGGAATACCGACTCTATCTCGCTAATTGGGGAAGAACTGCTTGTGGAAGTTTTAGATCACGTTCCCTTGACGACGCACAACTTTGTAAGTAGACCACATATGTTATTACATAATTCACCCAGGGCGTTGCATTGGCGTGAAAGTAAATAAACACTTCATTGTCCTATTTCACTTGTAGGTTCGGAAAACATTTCTGAAATTGGCCTTCTGTGATATATGCCAGAAGTTCCTTTTAAATGGTTTCCGTTGCCAAACATGCGGCTATAAATTCCATGAGCATTGCAGCACCAAAGTGCCCACGATGTGTGTGGATTGGAGCAACATCAGACAGCTCCTGTAAGTCTCCCCCTCCAGGGCCAAGCCACTTTGCTTTTAACACATAACGTTTTGTATTGAATAGGAAAAACACTGCTAAAACAATAAGAATGTTAACAAGTCTGTAGCAATGGCTGAAGAAACAATGCGATGCATATGGACAAAATAGGTTAAACAAATGAAATATCCACGTGCTTTGCAGTGTGCAAGTGGGATGAAGCTAAATCTGTTAATATGAATTGTTGTAGACATGTTCACAGAGAAGCAGTTTTGCATGGAAGTTGTGAGAATAGAGCATTGTTTTGCATGCAGGCTTTGGAACTCCATATTTCAACAATAGGCAATTGTTGATTGCATTGAAGAGATGCGTTTGTCATTTATTTGGCAACCTTCCATGGTGCTTACTTTATCCAGAATCTCACTCTTTTGGTTTTTCTCTCGCTCTTTTTTCCTTTCTCTCCCTTTCTTTTTTGTTTCTCTAGATTGTTCCCCACACCAGGAGAAAGTGGGGGTCCATCTCTTCCTCCCTTTACATCTCGGCGAATGAGAGAATCACTATCCCGCCCCCCTAGCAGGTACCTCCTGCCTCTTAACTCCAGAAGTTCACTAAAGGTCTTCCATTTGACCTTGACTATGGGTTGCTTGTGCTCTTCCCTGATTTAAGCAAGGTATAGTAGGGGTGGTGAGGACTTGGGCTCTCTGAGGTGATCCGCTCTCTGTGGCCAACTGTTATGGGCTCTTCGGTTGCCATGCTTGATTGACTGTCAGCTGATTCAGCTTACAAGTTGGAAAGCACCTTATCCTGGGCCACGAACTGTATTAAAGCCTGTTTATGATGACGTCTTCAGCTTCATTAAGCTTTGTAAACAGAGGCGTAAAAAGGACCTGTTGTTTCAGAGGCATTTAGAATCGTTTCAATATCAGATCATTGCCAAATTAGCTTGCACTTAGTATCAAGTTGATCCCTGCAGAACAAACTCAAATGGTCTTCGGAAGGAAAAAGTCTAATCCTATTTAGGCCAAAAAGGGGATTTGTTCTCAGAGCTTTACACTGTTATGCTAAGTATAATATAACGTAATATGAAAGCGGTTGTTACGTCACATGGAGCGCCACTTTCACCAGCAACCGACACCAGTGCTGTACATGACTGTCCGGTCAGCAGTGAACCATGTCACACTGGGCATCACTGAATCAACAAGACCTTTAGTGCAAGGAGGACTGTCACCATACTGGAAGGCTTTCCTTTCTCCTAGACAGACGTGCCCTGCAGGAATCACACCGTTTGCTTTCATGCATTTTCACCAAACGCTTGCTGCTCTGATTGTTATACCGCAGAGATTGTTTCCGTGGGATTTGTGCTTACTTTGACTGTTAGACTTGGTAATTTTTTATACGGGTAAAACAACCCCTTAGTGGTATCCCTTAAATATGTTGTGTTCAGTGTCCCTGTTCTTATTAAGCCAAATGTTTCCCCTGTGTACACCTCCCCCCCACCCCCAGTTCCCTGCACCGCTACTCCACCCCTCACACCTTCAACTACACTGCCCCCTACCCACCCACAGAGGGCGCCGTCTTCCAGAGGCAACGCTCCACCTCCACGCCCAACGTCCACATGGTCAGCACCACCCTGCTTCACCCTGTCGACAGCAGCATGATTGAGGTAATGACACACCACACAAACCCCTAAACTCCTGGAGGTACCTGGCAGCCCTTCCACAATAACCTCCCTGCCCGATATGGCCTTTCTTAGATGACAGGAATCCCAACCAACCTCCTTTGCCTACCTTCTGTAATACCGCCTCCTGGCTTACCCTTTTTATTAAGTGTCTTTTATTTATCTTGCATTTTTATGATTTGCTTCCTCTATCGTTTGGTTCTCTTTGTTCGGTTTCACGTTTCACATCTGGCTGTTACTGTATTCCTGTCTGATTTTGTTCTGTTACTCTCAAATCCTGAGGGAAATGGGGGAGGGGCTGTTTCTAATATACCCCCCCCCAAAAAAAAAACACCCAGGTAGCATGCGGTCTCTCCTTCCTTACTCTCCTTCACTGCCTCTTTTCCTCACCCGTTCCCCACTGCCCTGATGGGGAGTAGCTAGATTGCCTGAACGCCTCGCCTAGCTCCTGGTGCAGGCAATTCTGGCTGAAGAGAAGAGTAGGTATTGTTCGCTTCTCCGACACTTTGGTTGAGGTGACGTCAGAGAGCCCAGCCAAGGTTAGGAAGCATGGAGGGGTGGGTGATGAACTACATGGCATGCTTGTCAAGTCTACGATCCACTTGCTTTTACAGTTGTTCTTTCAATCTGTTAAATGACTGTTTGTGGGAAAAAAAATCTGACTTCATTTTCTCTTCCCAGGAGGCAATGCGTAATCACGAACCAGTGTGTAATTACAACTCTGGTAAGAAATTGGCAGTTTAAGATGAGCAGCGTGGTTGGTTCCTGGACTAAACATGTAACTTCTGCAACCTGGCGTGCTGAATACCAATGGTCCACCTTCCCTCCCCAGGTGGTAGCTCCCCGAGCCAGAGTCCCACAGGCTGGGCCCAGCCCCAGTCCAAAACCCCAGCGGCAGACAGACGAGAGAGGGCTCCCTCATTCAACACTCAGGAGAAACACAAAATAGTACGTTCAATAGACCAAGGGGTTTGGATGCTGTCTTAGAATTAATAACAATGTAGTATTACTATGATCATTTCAAGGGATATCTAGGTATAAAACCTAACAGTACTGTTTTCGGAGTTGTGGTCTTATATTAATTGTTCTCATCCAGCGTCCGAGAGACAAGAGGGACTCTAATTACTACTGGGAGATCGAGGCCAGTGAAGTGGTGCTGCACTCCCGTATCGGTTCAGGGTCCTTCGGAACTGTTTACAAAGGGAAATGGCATGGTGAGCATGCTTTTGGTTGGCAGCCACTGGCAGGAAATATCTGTGTTATAACTTATGGCCAAGATATAGATTTGCAACTTTGTTTAGTGGTTTGTTGAGAGAAGATGGCAATCTAGCGGCTTAGACCGGTTTGTTGTTGTAGGTGACGTAGCAGTGAAGATCTTAAAGGTGATTGACCCCACACCAGAACAGTTCCAAGCCTTCAGAAACGAGGTGGCTGTCCTTAGGTAAGAGGATGGCAGTAGTGTGGCTGACTGGCCAGTGGGATATGCAGTGTGTTTACTTCCTACATAGAAATATGTTGACCCTGCAATGTGTTTGTCGCTGTTTTATCTCATCTTTGTTTTGGTGTTTTTCTCTATTGCCTCAGGAAAACACGACACGTCAACATCCTGTTGTTCATGGGTTACATGACAAAGGACAACCTGGCCATTGTGACCCAGTGGTGTGAGGGAAGCAGCCTTTACAAACACCTCCACGTACTGGAGACAAACTTCCAGATGTTCCAGCTAATTGATATCGCCAGGCAGACTGCTCAGGGCATGGAGTGAGTCCAATCAGCAGATGCATTCCTAGCAGTCTAAGAATGCTAGTTTTACAAGAGGTCTAGCCTGCTAGCTTTACATGGAACCCAGCCTAAAGTGGAGCTCAGCCTTTTAACAACAGGAAATTAAGAAATGTACTATTACTGGCTGAAATTATACATAATTTCTACAGTCCACATTTGAAAAGGGTAAATTACACATGTTGTTTAGCAATGGGGTAACAAGGTGTGACAACTGCTACGAAAAATATTACTTTGAGCTAATGTTTGTGATTTAGTGGTTAGTTGGCTGTTAAAAAGACTAGAAAAATGATTACTTTTGAATGAAGTGGCTCTGTTTTTCATGAGCTCAAGCTAACTAGTGTTAGCAGTAAACCTGGAAGTCAATTGGATCAGCTGCTGGGTGATGTCTGGATTAAAAAAAATGTATTTTGTTTTGAAGTTGTTGCATTTCTGCTTTCAGCTATCTCCATGCCAAAAACATCATCCATAGAGACATGAAATCCAACAGTATCCTTTTTCTCATACTACTTTATGCCCTGTCACTTAGTCATAACTAACTTAAATGAGAGCTTTGCTTGAAATTTGACAACTGATCACTGATCTCTGTGATGTAGTTCTCTCTCACAGATTTAGCGGTCTCTGCCACAGCTCTGCGTCCTTGACAGTGGTACAGATATCTTCTTACACGAGGGCCTGACCGTGAAGATTGGAGACTTCGGCTTGGCCACGGTCAAAGCCAGGTGGAGCGGTTCTCACCAAGTGGAGCAACCCTCTGGATCCATACTGTGGATGGTCAGTAGCAGAATTTAGGACAGTTGAAAATTAAGCAAAGTTTAACAATGCTAGCAGCCACCACATCCCAATAACATATTTATAGAAGTTGATTCATTATGGGCCAGATATTCACTCATTAAGGTTCCTGGAATGAACTCATTGTGGTTGCCATAGAAACTGTTTTAATTAAATCATCGTAATGATGTTTGTCTGTCGTTCCATGGTCTGTGCCAGGCCCCGGAGGTGATCCGGATGCAGGACAATATGCCCTACAGCTTCCAGTCTGATGTGTACTCTTATGGTATTGTCCTCTATGAGCTTATGACTGGAGAGCTGCCTTACTCCCAGATAGCCAACAGAGACCAGGTGAATCCATCTAATCACTCTTTGTTGTGCTAACAGGCCTGTGCAGCTTGGTTTTGTTTTGTTTTCGCAAAGTTTGTGTGTCAGAGAGATTGAGGGATCCAAGTTTTACTTGACTATATACCGTGTGATAACTTTGTCAAAGGTGCGAATATTTTTTTAGGTGATCCACAAAGATTGCACAACCTGACCTCAAGTATTTATTTTTTTAGCTGGTGCTTATGAGGAAATGGTCTATGTTCCGGCTTATGAGTTCAAGGTAAAACATAAAACTGATGTTAGTCTTAGAATTGGGGGTTAAGTTTAGGCAAACCGGTTAGGTTGGGGTTAGGAAGAGATATTTAGGGCATATGGAAAACTGGGAATTATTTTGTAAGAAAGCAAGCAAGTTTATTTATATAGCACAATTCATACATAGAAGCAATTCAATGTGCTTAACAGTGAAAATTAAAATAATGCAATAGAATTAAAATAGTCAGATTGTTACACTTGTCTTACTCCGCTGTCTCCAGGGGGACTGCATGAACTACAACACCCCGGTATCTCAATCCTCGCATTCCGATGCTAGGGTGAACCCGTCAGTCCCTATGTGAGATCATCATTGCATCAATGTTTTACTTGGCTCTTTCCAGGGGGACATTTATGCCATGTCTGTACATGCATTGTATATTCACCCTCAATTAATTACATTTACCATAACTCTTTACTGTACCACTCCGGTATATCAATCCTCACGCTCCAGCGCTTGGATGAACTCGTCAGTCTTTTTGTGAAAAAAAAACCCTACATAGATGTCTAAACAGCAGCACAAGAACTTGCATTATCCATCATCAGCAGATTGTTATATTTACACAGAGGTTATTCCTCTGATAGCACCAGAACTTGCATTACAATTGGTGAAAGATTGCAAAATACGCATTTAATAACAAAATAAATAAAACAGAGAAATATAAAATACAGCATAATAATAAAGCCTAGAATATGAAAATAGATCTAATAAAACAAATAGAAACATGGGAAGATATTAAAGCTGTCAGTTAATTTATATAATAGAAACATAGGAAGCTATGAGGCTCACAGTGTGGTTAAGTTTAAGTGCACATTCATAGGCACGCGAAAAGGGAGGTTTTTAGCCTGGATTAAAAAATTGACACGTTTGGTGAACGTCTAAGATCTTTTGGTAGTTTATTCCAGTTGTGTACAGCATAACTGCTAAACGCAGCTTCTCCATGTTTAGTTTGGACTCTGGGCTCTACTAGCTGACCTGTGTTCATGGATCTAAGAGCCTTGCGCGGTTTTTGTTCTTTAAACATATCAGAAATGTATTTGGGTCCTAAACCATTCAGAGATTTATTAACTAGAAGCACCACTATTAAGTCTTCTGTAACTGAATGGAAGCCAATGCAAAGATTTAAGAACCGGAGTGATTTTCTCCGTTCTCTTGGTCCTGGTTAACATTCTAGCAGCTGCATTCTGAATGAGCTGCAACTTGTTGTACTGTCTTTTTGGGTCCCAGTCTGTTTTTGTGATCTCATATTTAACAGTCATCAGAACACCAATATTTCCCACCTGATCCCTGGTTTTTAGGGCCCGAGAATCCACATCTTTACTAATACTTGTTCTTTCATTTTTGTTGCCAAACACAATAATCACAATATAAATTCAGATTGCTTCATTGGCATTAATTTCAATTTTGGATATTGTCAAAGCAGGACAAAAATGCATTAAATATACAATGAGAGTAAATGCATTTTAATTGCAATATACACTAAATATCCATTGACCATATAATCTTCTATACCAGTAGAAGAGTGTTGTATGTGTAATAATCAGACATGAAAAAATTTAAAACAACAAGGTTAAAATGTAATGGATGATTGTTTCATTATAAAACACTTCATGCAGTCCTAGACCAATCCAAATGCCCTGTCCGCTGTTATCCCATTACCCAGAATAACTCCCAGATTTATGGCATTAGTGAATGCACAGACTTTAAGAGATACTCTACAAATATATTTTTTGGGCAGTGTTTCTCAGAGGAGTGTGTCTACCTCCCTGCTGTGCAGTAACCTCACATGGCTCTTTAGGTAGCCATGTGCTTTAGTGTATTTTTTTTATTACTTGTCACTGTGCCTGTATTTGGCCAGGATTGGTCTCTGGTTTGTATCTGTGACTGAATACACATTGTACCTATTAATCGTCTCTTTTTATGGATAACTAGTATTTCATACTTCAGTGTTTTTGTTTGTTTCCCAGTAAGTCAAATTGGATTAAACTGGTTTTAATTTCCATAACAGTCTGAGTGTGTTTGGGTAACAGGATTCTAATATTTGAAACAGCTGACAAATGGCCCTGTTTTTTTTGGGTTCAGCATTTGGGTTTCCATCGCTTTGGAATGTGGCAATGTATTGGGGCTTCATCTGAAAAATATACACACTGGCAATTTCTTTTTCGATAGTAAAGATTATTTTGCAGTATTTTACACTAGAATCACTGCCATAGTGAAATTGTGTCAAGCTCATATCTTAGGTCTTCAGTGTGGTAATGTCTCCATCAGCAGTGCAAACAGACTTAGTGTAGAGCTGTTCTAATATCACCCGTCCAAAAGGTCACCATACACATTACAGAGTTTTATAGAGCTGTTCCAAGATCGCCTGTCCAAAAGGTCACCACGGACATTACAAAGGCTCGCTCATCACTAGCAGCTGTCTGTGAACTGCACAGAAAACAATAACATTGTGACTATTCTTTTCCGTCCCTCCCGGCAGATCATATTCATGGTCGGCCGAGGATACTTATCTCCTGACCTCAGTAAACTGTATAAGAGCTGCCCAAAAGCCATGAAGAGGCTAGTGGCCGACTGCATCAAGAAGATCAAGGACGAGAGGCCTCTGTTCCCTCAGGTACACATAAAGCACACAACTCGCCATAAGCTGGCCAAGTAAAGCAAGGAAGAAACTGAGCGGATGGGAGGATGTGAAGTGTAGGTCTGGGAAACCAAAAGGCAGTGTGAATGTTGTTGCATTTTCAGGTGGTTGGTGATGCGCCACTTAGTACCTCCTGTGAATTAACCCTTTACAATCAGCATCCCTATCCTTTATGCAACCTCATGTCGCTAGCAACTTTGAGAATTCAAAATGTACTCATTTTATTACTTCAATGTAATTCACCTCCCTCTCTGGTAACATTGGCAGCATCTCCTCAAATGATATTTGACTTTTGTTTGGACATTTTGTTATCATACCAGTCCATATCTGAAATAATAGATATCTATATTTCCAGAAGTAGATCAATGATTCTATGTTGGGTTATGCATATTAGGGTTAAGTCTCCATGATTTACTACCTCTTCCAATTCAAAGAAGTTGGGGAGGGAGAATTTGGGAATTGTTTTGTGGAAGATCACTGCAGATCTAGAGATTTAAAAACTGGTTAAGAAAAGCGCAACCGTAAAAGCAGACTCAGTATTCACTGTCCGGCTCTGTCTTGGGTATATTTCAGAATGCATTGTTATAATGAACTATTACCACAATGCATTCTGAAATAAATCCCTGCCTTAGCGAGTATAGGCCGTTGTCTTGCTAATCTGTTTTCTCTACCTTCCTCTCAAGCTTGGTCTGAGACGTGTTTTTGTTTTGTCTTTATCACTGAAAAAGGCCGGTTGCATTGGACCAAATGACTGTAAGTTTGCTTGGATTGCTTCCAGCTACTCATCCTATCTTCCCCCGCCTTCTCGCCCTCTCTTCCAGATCCTGTCGTCCATCGAGCTGCTCCAGCACTCCCTGCCCAAGATCAACCGCAGTGCCTCAGAGCCATCCCTGCACAGAGCCTCACACACCGAGGACATCAATGCTTTCACGTCAACCTACAGCCGGCTACCTGTGTTCTAGAGCTACTGTATCCAGACGGTTCCTCCTAGTTGTTTCTGGTTTTAACATACAGACATGCATGTGTGTATACACACAAAGACTCTTGTGAAGGTGAGCCTGAATGGGATGACTGGTTTTTCAGTCAGTGAATGATCAGCAGTAAAGTTTCTGGTATGGACGGCAGAGAGACACTGACTATCCACTTGGGCGGAAGATGGTTTGACACCGAAGCAAATTTGTGCCCATTACTGGAAGCTTGTTTCCCCTTTGGCTAATATGTGTGCAATAGACAGAGTGGCAATGCAGTGAAATGTGTAAATACTGTATGTGAAATAAAGCACATCTCTTTGGGGACAGTGAGGCAGAGACATTAAAGGAAATGCCTGGGAGAGTGGCGCTGTGAAGCACACCTTTCTGTCTGACAGACAGGAACTGACTGCGCTGGGTTTATATGAAGATTTTCTCTAAGGTGCCTGAAGAGAAGTCCAAAAGACCCTGCCAACTCGTAGGTTGACTCATCAAAAACAAAAGCGTCATGCAATCTATTAGTTCTGCAGGGGTATTTTATTGTATATTGTCTTAAATCAGAGATATGAAATTATTGTTAGTCTTTTGATGCTTTTAATATTTTTTTTATTATGGAAAATCGTATAGCCTGTCAAAGTCAAGCATGAGTTTTTGAAGAAACTTGTTTTTCATTTGCACATTTTACCAAACGCGCTGTGTTTCTATCGGTCCATGTGATTGGTTCATGTCTTAGCTTAGTGTTAAGATCAGCAGTTACGTTTTAGGCAGCCTTCTCTCTGGGTCACGAGCTGGATATTAGGCAGTTGTCATTAATATAAAAAATAAGAATTTATATCAAATTAGCCTTTTGCCATTCCAGGAGGTTAACATTCTTATTGTAAATGCGGTGATAATTACATTTTATTCCATGTTATTTTAATAAACTTAAGCTACTTTGCAGAAACGTTTTACACCTTATATTTTTGGTTGCTACTGGACGTTGACCATTGCTGATGAGAGGTAGTTCGTAAGGTTATCTGACACTGATTCTGTCAACTTTATAGATACTGCTTTAATCTGGAAACCCAGCCAGGTACAAAGAATTTATGAAGCGTTGGGACGATTAAACTTAAATGATAATCACTAACCCCCTATCGCGTTCATTTTGCTGATACTGTTTATTACAATGATTACGTTGATTAGTGTGCCAATACGGGTGATTCTTAAAGATGATCACCTCAAAAAGAAACTTGGAATTAAGATCCCCCATTCTATAAGGAGACCGAGTGAATGTTTGGAGATGACACGTTTCTTCCCGCCATTGGGGTTTAGATACATGTCGCTCTGCTCAACTGTACTTGAAACCCTTATCTTCACCATGCTGCTGTTCTTTGTGCACAAGCTCAGTAGGATCTCAGTGCAATACTTAGTGGCTTGGTGCAATGTTTGCTGTTGCAGTAGCAGCGTGGTGTAATCTCACGGTGGATATAGTCCAGCCACGCTGATAGAGGATTCATACATTGGGCACAAGGTGCATGAGCTATTCCAAGTCAACCAGAAAAATAGTGATGGCATTCGGAGTTTTTTCAGGGAGTCGGGTTTTGTTTGTCCGTTCACCTTAAAGCCGGCTCATTTGGCTCCCGAACGGTTCTTCGATTCAAGCCTCCAAAATAATTCATTATTTATTGTTTATTCCGTGTGGGTGTATTCAACTTTGGGAATAATGTAGTATCTTCTCTACAAATGACCGTTGTTTAACATTTTAGAAAATAATAAACCTAAATGAACAGCTTGAACAATTTTAAGTCGTTTCCTTAATTCATCAAAAAGATCCGTTAAAAAAGAGCCGGAAATCAACTTTCAGAAGGAAAAAGCGGAACAAAGGGACTTAAAACAGTAGCGAATCCCGGCGAACCTATATGGTAACATGTGCCTTACATTTCCCTATAAACCTCCCCAGAAATACACGATTAGGCTTTTGTGTCCTGTAATGTTTAGTGGTGGTCTGATGTTTATCTTTTGGCTATGAGACGGAACTTGGATTGTGACAATATGTAAGCATTAGTCATGCGATTTCCTTTCTCTCTGAACGGTTCGTTAAAAAAAACTCAGTGAAAACCTGGTGTCATCGGAAGTGGTGAAATTTAAGACCGAAGTAATCTTCATCTGCTGACTTCTTGGCTTTTTTCTGTGTTTTACTATCTGTGTTTAACTGGTCCAATGCTGCTTTCTAACAGCCTGGCAACAAAGACTGCTCAAAATAAGACCTAAAACAAAGATCTAACTTAGCCCTATGGTAACAAGACCTCTATCTGGCTGAGATGTGGTCATGTTGCTCTCTGCAGTTTTAACCCATTTCAGATCAACCCGCCTCACCCAGTGGGTGATATGAAAGATACAGGGGGCTTAAAGTAGATCAACACTACTCACTATCTAAAGTATAACAAGATGATTACAGCATCAACTTGCACATGGAAGAAAGCCATCTCTGTAAGCTGTGTGCAGAAATCTCTTTAAGAAGTTATGTATTAACCCACACCGTATCTGATCTGCAGAGCACTCATGTTTCCAACAAGACAGGAAACCCTCATAGACATGGTGGTTGTTATCAGGCCCTGAAGGATGTATTATCCCTGACGCTGAAGGTCTTCTTGATGCACTCTCTGAAGGTCCAGCAAACAAATGCATACCAAATACAATGAAATGGACTTACACAAATAAACCTACAGTAACTGTGCACCCTGTGCCTCAACATAGAAATGGACAGCGATCCAAATCGTGGCATCAACATTTTAATACATATTCAAAAGATTAACACAGGATGTGACAGTTGTAGGACAACACAACTATTCTACCATAAGAACTAAAGCATTTTTGAAATGCCATATCTAATGGTAGATAATAAAAATGGCAGTAAATAAGTCATTCACGTTACTGCATCATAAGCATAAATGTGTATCACTATTGTGTTGGCAACAGTGGCTAATCATGACATGGCATAACATCATAAAGCGACTGGAGGTCTAAGAAATTCACCAGCAGATGGCAACAACAAACTGCATCTGAATATATTACACACTTATGGTCTTCTACTGCTCTAGAAGGCTTCAAAGATATGTTACAAATCAATATCATGAACAAGGTATAGAATTATTAAGGAATTAAAATTACTTTCAGTGTTTTTGTATTGTTACAACTGTAGCCAGATGTCTTCAATTTATTAGAAGTGTTTATTCATTATGATGGCACAGCAGACTAACAAAAAGCTGTTGTAACAGAAATGTATGAAGCACTGTAATTATGCAGAATGTAATATTTATACTCGGTACTAATGTACAATTTCTCACGATCGTTGTCAGTATTGTAATTCTCCCTTAAATGTATCTATTAATTCTGATGGATATGGAGTTTATATATATCCTGTTCCCACAGATACTTCTTGAGATGTTTCTACGACTTGGTAGGGACCCACCTGTGGTAAATTCAAATGATTGGGCATGATTTGGAAAGCCACACACCTTTCCGTATAAGGTCCCACAGTTGACGATGCATGCCATAGCAAAAAACATGTCATGAGCATGAAGGAGACTGCCAAGACAGGGTTGTGTCAAGGCAGAGGTCTGGGGAATGCTAGCAAAACATTTTGGGGATTAAAGGTCACAAAGAGTGTGTCTCCATCATTCTAAAATGGCAGTAGTTTGGAACCACCAACACTCTTCCTAGAGTTGGCCACCCAGTCAAACAGTGCAATCATAGGAGTGAGGCATTGGTCAAGTTACTGACCAACGACATGGTTGTTCATTCTGACTGACCTCCAGATTTCCTGTGGGGAAATGAGAACCTTCTAGAAGGATGAACATCTCTGCAGCACTTCACCAATCAGGCTTTTATATAATAAAACGGCCAGATGGGAGCCACTCCAGAGTAAAAGGCACATGAGAAATAAGATGGAACTTTGGCCTGAATGCCAAGCATCACGTCTAGAGGACATCAAGCACAACTAATCACTTAGCCCATACCGTCCCTAAAGTGAAACATGGTGGTGGCAGCAAACTGCTGTGGAAATGTTTTTCAGAGGCAGGGATTGAGACTAGTCAGAATCGAGGACAAGATGAACAGAGCAAAGTACAGACAGGTCCTTGATGAAAACCTGCTCCCGGGCTCTTAGCACCTCAGACGGGAGTGAAGTTTCACCTTTCAACAGGACCACGAAGGAGTGGATTCTGAGCAGGTCTACGATGTCCTCAAGTGGCCCAACCAGAACTTGCCACGTTTCCCATCCAAAACAATGAAGTTTGAGAGACTCAGCAAAATACATTTGTAGCAGGTTTGTAGCGTCATACTCAAGAAGACACAAGCTGTTATCGCTGCAAAAGATGCTTTAATGAAGTACTGAGTAAAGGTGTCTGTAAAATTATGTAAATTGATAAAAGAAAATATTTATGAATTTGCAAAACTTTCAATAAACCTTTTGCTTGGTCGTTTTGGGATATTGTGTGTTGATTGATCAGGAAAATATATATTTAATCAATTTTAGAATAAGCCCGTAACTGACTAAATGGGGAAAAGTTAATGGGTCTGAATACTTTCCGAATACACTGTAGTTAAACTCCAGAAGGCTGTTTTCTTGCAATACAATTACTGTGCAACAAGAGTTTGTGCACAGTTTAACTGCCTGCAACATTTCATGTGGATAAATAGCATACTTTGCAGCAAATTCTGCACACACAAGATTTATAGTATTTTTGATGTGCAGCAAAGCAACCCCCTCCCTCTAAAAATGCCACAATACTATGTCTCTGTTTTCATAATGTTCCTTCAATTTCACTAGTGGCAAAATCACTGAAGAAAAAAAGATTATCCACTGGTGAAAAACAATGTCTCTGTGTCCCTTTATGTGTAGGTCATTCAGTTGTTTACTGCCTGGCAAAACAATTTGCTTAGCTAGAGTATTGCAAGCAATGTTAGCTTCAACTTGCAGGACAACAAATACAAATATGTGTAATATCTGTAATATGAAGTCAGATGTTCAGCAAGTTGGCAACGTGACTTTGGACTTGAGGGTCATATGTGTTTAAAGCAAGCCACACACACACACACATTAGTAATGTACCACAGCATTATGCAATTTACAACTGATTAGAAGGTTGTTGATATGAAAAAATAACATTTCGGTATCTTCAGATGTCACTGCTGGACTTTACACAAGAATAATAGGTGATTTATGTTGAAATGATGGTTGCAATAACAGGGACATGTCTTTTTTTTTCAATCCAGCTTCAGTATTTGTGATGACACAAACATGTGAAGGAATTTATTTAACCTTTGTCACTTTCTGACTGTTGTCTTCTACTCCCACCAGACCACAGGTTTGATAATTACGGCCTCAGGTCATAGTGTCGGTTTTTCTTATGATGTACTTCTGTAAATAATTTTAAGGCAAATAAAGCACATCAAGTTACAATGAACTCTGAGAGGTCTAGGCAGGTCAAACAATGTTTGTAAATTGGGGCCAGTGGAGGGGCCCACATTACCTGAATGTCAAGGTTTGCATTGGCCTCTTAGATAAATGCAGACAGGACCATACATCCTTGGGCCTCCACGTATTTACAGATAGGGTCCTGAATGCTGGGCCCTCATTTTGCCAATCCAGTGAAACGTGACGTGGTCTACGTGATGATATTGTTACATCAAAGCAGTTGGTATAACTCTCTGCAGCTAGTATCAAAACTAGTGTAGTTAGCTTTTCTTCTTCTTCGTTAAACCAAATCCCCTACTGATCTAGTACAGATCTGTCATGATCTCCTGCAACAGGGGGTGTAGACACATCTCCTGCTCGTGTTTCTTGAGCAGGTGGATCAGGCGGACATGCTCAGCCACCAACGGCCGCAGGTCGGACATCTTCTGCAGTAGCTTGGCAAACAGCTGGGGACAGTCTGGGTGGAAGGTTTTCAGCTGCAGCTCCAGGGATTGCAATACTGTTTCCTGGAGGTCCTCAATGGGCTTCACGTTCACCAGGCCAGGACGGTCTGAAGAAGAACATAACATTTTCAAGGTTGCCCGAGAGTGTACGGGGATAGGGAAATAGGAATGGATTACACATGCAGTATACAGCATGTTACAGTGACACTATGAGCAAAATTGTTCAAGGTTATTTGAAATTTGAGAACAGAACATTAAGATGACCTGTCCTTTAGGTCTAGACACATATCTCGGATAAAAAAGCAATCGTTACACATTAGCATTTGGGTTCTAATATAAATGCATAAATGCACTGAAATAAATGACCTCCACTGAGAATGATGACGGCGAGGAAGAGAGCCATGTCAATATCATCAAGCTCCATCATGTTGAACTTCACAGCAAAGTCAAACTTGGGCTCCATCATCTCACAGAAGGGCCTCCTCAATGTTTTGAGGAACTCCCGGGTCATGAAGATCTGTCCGCAGACTAGCAGCGTGCCGTCCTTGTTCATGAGCGGCGCCATCATGGTCATCATGACCTCAATGACCCCGTACTTCAGCAGGGTTACCTGGTCGTTCATGTCCAACTCGGTGAACCCAGGGATGCTCTTGGCGAACTCTGTGACATCCTGTACGGTTTCTGCTGAGCGGAACTGGATCCGGCGGAAGATGGAGAGTGCGAGCTCTCCTGCTGGTTCTGGAGGATCCAGTACTGGGGGATTTCGACAATTTATGAAGTGCTGACCCGCCATCAGGGAATTCATGTCATGGATGACAAAAGGCTGAAAGGATAGACAGATATGGCAAAACTAGGGGCTAAGAGAAGCATTTCTCTCCATAAAATTTCATTGGTACTTAATAATGATTTGGAATTCGTCATTTTGGGGTAAAACTAACAAGGGGTAAAACTAATAAGACACAAGGAATTCCTGATTCATGGCTATTTTACTTTTGAACTAAAAATATAGTATATGTGTATGTAAGAAAAGATAAATGACTATATTATTTTGTTATGAAAAGTTAATCAGTAAATCCGAACAAAGGGGAAACATCCAAAACTTTAATAGACAGATGTATCAACCCAAATGTTTGTCTGTGTGTGTTTGTGAGATACAGACAGAAAAAAGTGGTTTTCAATCTGTCTTGAGTGAATGCATACATTTTCAGAATACATCAATGCATAATTCATGCAGCACTTTGAAAGTTGCAATCATGTACAGTATCTCAAGCGATAATTGGAAGCTTACTGGGTTTCCATTGGCCTTCCCAGAGAGGATGGCCCTAGCCTTGCTCTTCGTCACAGGAAAGAGTCTGTGGTAAGACAGACACAGCTGTCTAGCCAGAGCTCTCAGGTCAGCTGACTGTGGAATTCTGCTGTCCACATCCATAAACTCTGCCAGCAGCTTCTCTCTCTCCACCTGGGGCATGCGGCCGAAGCGGATGGCTACAAGGGGACATACGGCAGCTTTACAGTTCATTACATTACATTATAAAGGCTACGCCAGTCTATTTCTGTATGCTGGACGATGCTAACACAGCTATCTGGCCTGTGTGCACAGACACCATCTTGCTGTGTAGAGAACAACAACTCAGAATCAGACTGACAGCTCATGCTGAAATGGTTCATACTGAATACATGTTTCATCCTCGATGCCAAAAAAGGTTTATTTGGGACCATGTCACCTCTTTTAAAAGTGTCAGTATGATGGTCTAAACATCACCATACTGATTTTTTTTGTTCTTATTTATCGTTTTACAGTCATTACATGTGTACAAAGTTCAATGACCACTGTTATGCCAAATAACCTACAAATCACCTAATGCAAGCTGTCACTGATCTAGTGGAATTTTCATACAACTGACATACCAAGAGCAACCTAATGAATGATATTGCATTATACATGATTAAATAAATGTCATATTTTTTAAATAACACAATATGTAACTTTTAAACAAATCATGGGACCAGGTAAGGCAGGACTGACTGTGCATTCATCTCCATTGGTTATCTCTTCCAAATGTAGGTCAGGACAAGTAAATGGGAATAAGCTTCCCGGCTAAATGAATTTGAGTAGACAACATTACACTCAGCTTTTGAGTTATCATGCAGACAAATCAATTTTACACAATCTAGCGGCTTACCGTCATGTGACATGCCCACAAGCAGACATTTCTGAAAGCGACAGTACTGGCACTTATTCCTGTTCTTTTTTTTAATCCGACAGTTCAGATCACAGGAGTCATATGCGAGTTTTAATCTCAAGGTTCTGCGGAAGAATCCCTAAGAGAAAAGTAGACTATAGAATCACAGAGAAAAAGTAGGCTGTTTTCACTACAAAAATATTTGTAGTGAAAAAGAATAAATGTAAATGATTTAATACATGAGCTCAACATCCAAGGGTTAGGGTGTGTGTTTATGTTTCGGTTTCAGGTTAAATCCATACTAACATGCAAAATGGGTTTGCCTATCAGTACAACATAACATTTGTAAGGATCCAAGAGACTACATGAAAACCCCACATGACTACTCAGATACGCAGTTAGGTCCAGAAATATATGGACACTGAAACACAATGGATTTGAAATGAAACAACAGAGATGCAATGGAAGTGCTGACAAATATCGTATGGACAAATTAACAGAATAATAAATAAAATGTTAAATTTTATGTATCAAACGCTCCTGGGTTTCTTTTGCAGTAAGTTTTAGGTGATTGTCCATCTGTAAAACGAACAATTCAGAATTCATCTGGCTGCTTCTGTCTTGTGTCATATCATCAATAAACACTAGAGACCCAGTGCCATTGGAAGCCATGTATGTCAATGCCATCACACTGCCTCCACCGTGTTTTACAGATGATGTGGTGTGTTTCAGATCATGAGCTGTTCCAAGCCTTAAAGTTGATCTTAGTTACATCTGTCCAAAGAACACTGTTCCAGAACTAGGCTGGCTTTTCTAGATGATGTTTGGCAAAATCTAATCTGGCCTTTCTATTCTTGAGGCCTATGAATGGATTACCCCTTGTGGTGAACCCTCTGTATTTGCTCTCGTGAATTTTTCTCTCTATGGTAGACTTGTATAATGATATGCCTACCTCCTGGAGATGTGTTCTTCACTTGGCTGGATGTTGTGAAGGGGTTTTTCTTTAGCCTGGAAAGGATCTTATAATGATCCACCACTGTTATCTTCCGTGGATGTCCAGTCCTTGTTATGTTGCAAAGCTTACCAGTGCATTTTCAGAATGTACCAAACTGTTGATTTAGCCACTCTTAATGTTCCTGCTATTTTTCTGATGGATTTATTTTGCAGCCTAAGGATGGTCTTTTTACTTGCATTGAGGGCTCCTTAGATAGCATGTTGTGGGTTCACAGCAAATGCTTCCACAAGCGAATACCACTCCTGGAATCAACTCCAGACCTTTGACTTGCTTAATTGTTGAAGAAATAATGAAAGAATAGCCCACACATGTTCATGAAACAGCTTTTGAGTCAATTGTCCAATTACTTTTAAGCCCATTTGTTTTATTGTAACTTGAATATATTTAGGTAAAAAGGCCAAATTACCGCATTTGTGTCAGTGTCCAATTATTTTTGGACCTAAATGCAATGATGTGGGTCTCAATCGTACCTTGCAGCCCTCACATGCGTGGACTCCATAGTGAAAGCCTGTGGCCATGTCTCCACACACTCTGCAGTCGATGTTGAGCAGAGAGTTGGGGTCTGTGTATGTAGGAAACCTTGACTGAGGGAAAGGTCTGGACCGATGAGCCACTCTACAGTCACCAGGAAGTGACATGGGATCATCATTTACTGGAACTGAAATATAAAACATTAGGGAACATCAGAAGATATATAGGACATTAGAAACAGAGTGCTTCAAATTATAAATGCTGATTGGTTGAAAGCCCTTGTATATGAGACCCTCTATATTTTTACTTCTCTGTGTTGGTAACCGGTTTATAGTTGCAATAAGGTATCTTGAGGGTTTTAAATGTATTGCCAATATACCACATCCAAGAGCTGTTTCGAGGCAATCCGTGATGTGTCGTGACTAAGAACAGCTCTAGCCCTGGTTTATTGGCTATATACTATACCCACTCATGCCTTATTGCTTAATTCTATCACAGGCAAAACAGTATGGACGTTTAGGCAACTGCTTGAACAAGTTCAATGGATGTGGCTAGATAAACACATTACTAAACTTTTGGTTATAATAAACTAAAGATGTAGTGAGGGATTGACAGTAGACTTACACAGGCCGTATGCGTGGTGTGTGTCTGGGTGCTGAAGACTGCTGTGGCCGCGCTCCAGGGACGGGAGGTGACGGTAGTCCAGACCGGACTGGGTCTTCATTTCGAAGCCGCTCACCTTGTCGTCTGTCACCGCCTGCTCCAACATCCCCAGCCCGAAATGTATCATAGACCACATTGCTCTCTCTGTGTCCTCCATCTCTGGATAAGAAGATGGTGTTGGAAGAATAGGCTGACGAGTAGTATGTTCTCCGTTCTCTATAAATGTGGCCATAAATGATCACAGAATAGGTGAACCATTCATTGCCACCACTGTTATACAGTAACTATCCTGTAACTTTAACCTGTTAATAATTAACAAAGACATTTAATTGGACTACATCTACATAGAGTACACACTGATATGGGTACAGCTATACACCATTAAATTCATGGCAAACATGGGAATGCAAAAATGTCAACATTCAGCAACAAAGTAAAGTATCAGTGAACTCCCAGGAGGAACTTTTAAGTACTGCTGTAAGAAAACACAATCATTTAGTAACGTATCTGAGAGCTGAACTGTAAATAAAACACTAAGAACCTGCAGATATTCAGCTGTCTTAGCGGAGGGAGGTGAATAGGAAATAGAGCCACCTACGCTAAAGACCTTTATAACTGAATTATCATAATCTCTGTCTCCCTTTCTGACAAAATCAAAACATGGTAAGATAACCCATCTGTGAGAATAGGATGACAAATGGCCGATTGGTTTCATGCAGTTAGAAATCATGAGAAAAATTTAGCAAGCAAGTTTATTTATATAGGACAATTCATACATAGAAGCAATTCAGTGTGCTTTACAGTGAAAATAGTAATAATGCAATAGAAACAAAACAGTTAGATCCATCATCAGCAGATTGTTACATTTACACATAGGTTATTCCTCTGATAGCACCAGAACTTGTATTGCAATTGGTATAAGATAGCAAGATATACATTTAATAACAAAATAAATCAAGTAGAGAAATATAATATACAGCATAATAACGTAGAATAAATCATTAGAAGAAACCATTGTCTACAAATCAAGAGGATCAAGCTGCTATTGTGAAACCCTATTAATTTCACAATAGGCACCCATTCCCAGTACTTTTCTAACAGGCTTAAATAGGTATCGCAGATGCTCAAACCTCTACAGTGTAAACAGTGGGTGGACACGAGTGCGCGTTTCTTACATAATGATGACTGATAAAAAATTATCTACACATACAGTAGACTGATAACATCCTGTGGAATGTTTGAAATAGGTCACAGTAATATAAAAATAGCACCACGGAGTTACAAAGTCAGTGCACATTAAAACATTTGTCAGCCTGTCAAAAAATGACAGTAGTGTTTTGTAAAAATTGCAAAGTGGATATTTAGGATTTCTCATATGCAAATAATGTTTTGTGTGCCTATGCCTATCTACATAAATTACTTGTCAAATGAAACAAAATCCCTTAAAGCGACTCTATAAGACCTGTGTTTGTTCATTCAAATCCCTGACAGACATTAGTTGCACTAGTTGACAATTTAAACCAGGTGACTGAGCTTGGAAGTCTACAATCCAATGCGATCAGAAGTGCATTTCATGAGTGCTACCTAACTTACCTGTCTTAGTCTCAGACACAAAAATAGGCCTCATATATTCCTAATTCTGTCTTCATTTCAGGGGTGCTGAAGTATATGCCAGAGAAGCACAACAAATTGCCTGCATTGTTTGACGGACAAGTGGCTCCCTGCACTCTTCACTGCCCGCATACTTCCCTTCCCCCTACATTTTGCGGCTTGGACTTTGGAATCGTGCTTGGGATTCAAAGGGGAACCATACGTACATATGTAATAATGTGATGCAGTGTAACAATAATTATCTGACTTGATACCTAGCTGGACGAGGGCACGTTCACCAGCCCACTGTGACTTGTTGATAGAAGTAAACAATAAGCTAGATAGAGTTTTTCTTATTGGTTTACAATATCTGGAACAATTACTTCAAGACTTTAATGTCCCCAAAATAAATGAAAATTCCACAGCATAACAATTGTTATTATAGTTTCTGAAATCAGCCTGAAACAAAAGCAATACAGTACTAAACTATGCCTAAAGTGCTTCTGTGATAGAAATCCCTGATCACGGTTTTAGGCAATGTTGTGGCATTGATCTCTAACTCAGCTTGTGTGCTAAAATATTTTATTGGGTCTAATGGTTGTGCACAGAGAACTGAGGAAGTTCAGGCTATGACCTTAAAGACAACACTTGATATGAATCAGTTTCTTGATAAAATGAAAAAAAACGTTATTTTGTCAATTTCACATGTTGGTTTTCATTTTAGATGTCAAGAATTGGACATGTCTGGACACATTGTTTATTTCTCCCTATATCCTCAAACCCCAGAGTGTTTCTGAACTGTAGTGACTATGAGCTGGAAACTGTTTTAGAGAGCACTTCGTCTGGGGATTTCCTACAATCTTTCATAGATCTATCTTTTTGTTGGGCGCTTGAAAGCATGATAGGGGAAAATCAGACACATACTGACAGTAAATGTGCTTTTGTGACTTTTAATGCTCTAATGATATTTTCTTATAGTTTATTGTTTAAACCTTTCAGACTCTTTACAATTCTCCGACTCCCCCCCAAAAACAGAACACACTAACATTGAATGTTGTTTCACATGCAGAACCACCAGTCAAATCCAATGGACTGTAGCATTCACTTTGGAAAACTATAATGTCCAAGATCAGCTGCCGGGTCAGTTTGACTCAAGCGGTTATTGATAGAAGGATATTAAACATTCTCTATATAGTTAAATATATTTATACAACTTTTACGCAATGCAATTTTCACTTTTACTTTAATTATTTTCTTAGGTGTCTTTACTGACAATTTCATTTTTTCATATTAATGTAACTGTATTCAGAGCAGCAGTGGCCTACACATAAATCCATACAGGCCTAGCAATTAATAAAGCTACAAAGGTGATCTCACAAAAACCACAATCTAAATGGAATTCCACTGCTCGGTTAACAGATTGCTATTGTGAAGGAACATACCCGTAGATTCACTTAGATTATTTATGCATGTTATCTTTATTAAGCGCTGTAAAACCGCAAAACAAATCAGTGAATATAATCATGCAAACAGTACTGTCTACAAACAAAGCCAAATATTTATTACTGCACATGTAACATAGTC
Source organism: Esox niger (assembly GCA_016801105.1). Classification (NCBI taxonomy): domain Eukaryota; kingdom Metazoa; phylum Chordata; class Actinopteri; order Esociformes; family Esocidae; genus Esox; species Esox niger. The sequence goes on from JACXGJ010005494.1 coordinate 26,429, forward strand.
TATGATTGAACTTCATACTGAACAGTTTGTCAACGTGCACTTCAACACATGCAATAAATAACCAGGCGTTAGCAATATGGCTGTGGATTTCCGTCTCTATGGGAACATGCAGTCAGTTCAATCACGTGATGATCTGAGAACGCATTAGCTCATGTGTAAATGGGAATGATTTTAAACATGTGTTGTAATGTCATTATGCTATGTCTGACGGTAGCCTAAACATCCAAACTTCTGAAAGAAATTACACATGAAGCTACAACGTTCAAAATGAACATGAAATGTATAACAAGATTACTGCCACTGTGCTCTAACTCTGCCCGATGGGAATGCACATTACGATCAACAAACCTTCACATCTCCGGACATTCTGTACATCACGTCACTCCGTTTATTGTAACCTAAGTCCCTGTTGATTTACCTGACCTCTGAGTTCAGCACACATTCAAAATCAGTTAAATGACACAGCATTAGTAAGTATGTAGATACACAAGCAGGTTATGACACAGAGGCGGATTAGACTGGTTTCGATACGTCTTTTTTGATTCATTCTGTTTCTCGGTTAGTCAGAGAACAAACTCGCAAAAGACTTCCTCAAGTTGCGTATGGTCTCGGCCTTGGCAACATCCTCACTGGCTGTGCGAAAGAAAGACGTTTCCTTCAGGCCAAAGGTGTTGGTCAGGGACTGAGATTTACTGAAACACATTAGAGAAATACATGATTATAATCAATGATAGTGAGCCGAAAGACTTCTCAGAACAACTCACCTCACAACACCCTGGATGTGCATTGTATCGATCTCATCCTGTCAAGTTAAACTTTGTAAATATGTTGAAACAAAGTCATTTCAAATCGTTGATGTCAGTGAGCTCTTACTTCAGTGGTGGATGTGCCTGTGCCTGTTCTTCTGCTGTTGGCTGATCAACCACTGCAGACATGCTCTGCTCGGGGCTCGGGTCCTTTCCTTCTGCTGGAGTCGGTGGCTCATTTTGGGGTTGGACAAGTGGCTCAGACTTGGGCATCACAGAGGCCTGAAACTCGGGTTGGAGCTGAGGCGCGGAGTTGCGCTGTCTTGGGGGAGCAGGCTTCACAGGCTGTTCTGGAGGTGGTTGTGGCTTGTCCTGACTTGCTGACTTGGGCTGCTGTGTGGTAGCGGTAGGCCTCTGGCTTGGGTCATTATCGGGGGCTTTTGGAGCAGGCCTGGAACTTTGTGACAGTGATCCGTGGGATTCCACCTGGACCCCTGATTTTAGTACAAGAAACACTTGATGATATTATCACACTTTTGCTGAGGAAAGAGGATATTGAATCATTTACCAAGTAATGTTTATTTGACTCTCTCAGTAATATTTTTTTTGAATAGGTAATTCTGTCCCTAAAACCATCTGACAAAACAGTAGACACAGTCTAAAATTGACACTGGTCAAGGGTTTAGGTACAAGCTGCGAAATAAAGACACAGAAAGCAGGGAGCGGGATACAATACTCCAATAGTGCAGAAATCTCTCATGCATTAGAAGCAATGCAGTGTGGGGTGCACATGCTTTATGAGGGTATAGATGGAGGGGTTTGACCAACCAATAAGCTCATTGACTTGGTATTCCCCACTTCAAAATTATATGATGAAGAGTGACTATAATTGCTAGGTCTTAATATAGAGGTACATTTACATTATTCAGACCTCTCCTTGCCTGTGCTTGTTCTTTGTCGTCTTGCTCCACATTTAAATATCTTTCCGTGATCTGACATATTCATTATAGACAGTCACTAAATCCACTGTGGTCTATATATTAGGAAACAAAATGGGGTGAATTGCTTGTTGATATATATTTTTAATAGAACCATAACAAATATGGCGACACAGACTGATCATATATTGCAAAGGAAGCTTTATTGCCAGTGACAGGGGGAAAATATCCAGTTGGGGAGCTTTTCCACAACAACATTCTCATCTGTACTGGACTTTTTTTGAACAGTTCAACAGTAGGTCCGAGATGACACACTTAACAGTTAGTGGCAACCCTGGTCCCAAATAGCTGCAACCCAAAAGGTTTGGAAAAACCCACCGCGGAGTTTCACTTGACCCAGGCAGGATGGCTGATTTTCAGACCCGCGGATGGTAACTAATGGGATCAATTAGTTATACAACAAATATCATGCAACTATGAAGGACCTTGGTATATCCTCTATCCTCCCTTATGTAGAAACATCATGGCATTTTGCCCCACAAATCAAAACACAAAACCATAAGCCACAGGCAAGGCTTTTACAGGGTTACTCTCTGGGTTATCGGCACAGACACAGTTACATTTCATACACCGTGGAAAATAAATTGCACACAGAGCTTGCTAACATAGTTAATTGGTACAATTGTTAATAACAAAGTGTGTTTTAAAATGTGCCACACATTTACACTTATCTTGGTCTATGTGTATTACTAGTTGTATGGTCACTTAACAAAACAGGACACGTGCATGGCGTCTACATTAAGAACTACTAGCGAAGAGGAGTTTTTACTGTGCAACAGTGGTAGCTATGGGACATATTTTGATTGTACCCTTGGGAATATAGCTCAATGAATAAATGATGGAAGAAGATCTGGTAATAAAAATATAAAGAATACAAAGTTAAAAACATATATATTGCACTCTCCATTAACTCCAGGAGTATGATAAGGCAAATATGTCCGAGGATCTATAAACGGCAGTAACATAAGCATGACTCCACCATGGACACCATCACTGCAGAACAGAGCAGGGTCACTCTCTTCAATAATGTTCAGCGTGGACTGTGTCTATAGGCTAGTATACGAAACATCATCCCTAGTGTTTTAGATATGTAAAACATTGACCGTTACGCTAAAAACACGATTCAGTTTCTCAACTTGACCACGTGACTGAAGGTGACAGGACTAGATTCACTACTTAATTTCTTACTGAAATATCACAAGGCGCATTGACTACTTCTTTTTAGGTAGCTTCATAGACAAACCTCTTGAGTCAACATGTTAAGGTGAATATTCAATTATTGGAATGAATGCGAACATTCTGCTCTTGGAGTTCGTTTCTCTATCACGTACAATCTCTCCTTTCTTCAGATCCAACTGCAGCTGCCACAAACCAATCCCATATATTCACAGTGGGGGACTATGATTTGTGATAATAAAATAAGTCAACTATGTATTCTTTGGCTCAAAGTGATATTCTATTTAAATTTTGCAAGTGATCTAATACTTGTCCTTCTCATACACATGAAAACATCTATGGCTGTGTTCTGTGCATAGAGACAGTTTGTAAAAACTGTCAAAGAACTGTCTTGCAACAGTTCACTGAGGGAAATATCTTGATGGGTAAGCAATGTAGAAATTTCTTATTAAAAGAGACAAACTTATTGATTCATTCAAACATTCTAACTAATCAAATAAAAAAGAATTTGAATTATATTTCTGTTCTTTAATTGATTTCATAATATTGTTGTATGCCCAATAAGTACATTGCTGAAGTTAAAAAGTCAAATTTGAACTACAACAACTAAGTATGCAGTATTGTTCTGCAGCCTTGTGAATTCCCTCAAGCGTGCCTCTTTGAGTTGAATATATACATCATGGTAAAATATGCTTGTTACAGTCCATTTGCTGTGTTTTATATTAGATACAACTCCAGCTTTTCCTAATCAAAACCAACAAGTACTTTTTAAAAGTGCTCAACAAAAGGTTTTTGTAGACAGCCGAGCTAAGCCTACACATTCTGGGAGTTGTAGTGAGTGAAGTTCAAATACAAATGGGTGACTTAGTTTGACCATCAATAAACATTCTTAATCCTGGTTGTAATATATGTAAGGGACTCATTTCGGAAAACATATATACATTTCAGTATATCTTAAATAGCGCAGTTTTAAGGAATTTCACAATGCAAACCCGTTCTTAGTCTTCAAAACAAGAATTCAGTTGGTGGGACTTTCATATACAGCAATTGACTAAGATTAGAAAAAACTGATAATATACTAAAACTTCTTTTCAAACAATGAAGGGAATGTATAGTACCAGACAAATTTTGGACATACCTGCCTGTTAAAGTGAATGGGTAAGTATGTCCAAATGTTTGACTGGTACAGTGAGTCCAGTAATAATCTCTATAGGTTTACTCATCAGATGTCTTTGCTCTAGCACTTGATTTTTATAAATACAACTATTCTGTATAACTTATATCAATGTTTTTGTTAATATGACACATTCACAATGCATACGTCACAGGGACAATAGGCTCTATACAATAAAAGTGATGTCACTAAACAAACATCCCGGTTGATCACCTGACACTTAAAACATATAGTTTACCTGTCTTTGTATCATTCATGCAAAACAAAAATAAATATATATCAGCATATGTATGAAAATAATTACCACTACAGTCGTACACCATATCAACATATACACAAACGCCAAACTGCACAACAAACCACAGTTTGAACAATATCTAAAAAGTACACACCAAAATGGGAAAATAAAAAAGGGGGATATCTGTGTGTGTGTGTGCATGTGTGGTGGGAGGGAGGGCAAAAGGGAAGGCAAATCATGAATAATGATGGGATCAAACACGTGGGACACACAGCAGCACTAGACACGGTGTAGGCACAGTCTGCTCACTACACCGCCAACAACAGCCTCAAAGGAAACCACGGCTACAGAGAAACAGTGGGGACCGTTACAAGCACACTAAATCAACAGGTAAATGGACAGTACATCTTGACACTGCATAGAGGAAAAACACAGTCCAGGCCAGCGCTACACGCTGGGCCAAACTATCACCAGCCAGATCTCAGCCTACTGTCTCTGCTCCACTCCCTCCCCTCCTCTCAGCCTTTGTGTTCAGCTAATGTACGTCATCCTTTCCATAATTACACAGACTTCCTCTGGCGGGCTACTCAGTTGGCCTGGACGGGTTTTGGCCCCACTGCAACGCCATTACAGTCGAGAATGTACTGCAGACAACCTTGAGGAGGCCGTGTTGCGCCGGTCTTAGGATCAACCACCAGGTCTTTCTGGCCGCCACTCTGCAAAAACACAAAAGACAATGATGACTCCCAGGGAGGCATGCTGCACTCATATTCACTCACAAAACAATATTCTTTAACACTGCAAAGATACAAAATGTTATTTTTTATCTAATTTAACTCTAAACAATTAAGTATTATAAATGCAGCCAGTGCTTCCTCTAGCCTCTTGGGGACGCTAAGCAACATTTTGGGGCCCCCTCTCCTGATTCAGTCAAGGTCTCCCTAGCAGTCAGAGGCCCCATAGCAGTCAGAAGCCCCCTAGTGGTCGGGGGCCCTAAGTTACTGCTTATGTCACTTATGCCTAGAACCGGCTCTGGGTCCTAAAAGGCTGGCTGTAAGAATGATTCATTATAGATTTCCCAAAAAGCAATGGGTGTGGCCATCAACACCATACCTGTGATGGCTGCATTGTGGTAGGTCTGTTAGGGGACCCGGTCGGTGTCCGTCCCGCTGCCTGGTTCATCTTAGCTACCACCATTTCAGTTATGAGCTGCCTGTCCTCCGCCTGGTGCTCTCCGACCAGTGGCATGGAGGACCCCACCACCTGAGGCACAGACACACAAGATGGTATTATTGAAGGCGCATAAATCGGAGATATCCGACTCGCACCCCTGTCATTTCTAGATCCAACTGGGCCCCAGAGCGAGTGAATATACCACTGAAAGTAAAAGTAAAAGTCATATTTGGTTCTGCATCAAAAGTAAAAGGCTGAGTCATTCCTTATTTTAGGCAAACAAGGTGGCACAGTTGTTTATTTCTTCATAGCCGGGGGAACACACCAACCTTCAGACTTTTACAAGAAAACTTTGTGTTTAGTGAATCCACCAGATCAAGGCAGCAGTGATGACAAGGGAAGTTTTATTGGTAATATATTTTTTTGTCATGTTATGTTATATTTCTGAGGAAAGTTTGAAAATATTGAGTATTTGCTTAGCAGTGGATCATATTAAACCCACACTGCAGTGTGTATTATAAGTGCCAGAGACTTGCTTAGACTGCTGGACAAGGCAAGGCCATAGGGATGTTTTATTGTGTAAACTAGACCCTTTTCCAATACTTCTAAACAATTGATAAGTATTAAGTACTTTTGGGTTTCAGAAAAAATGTGTGGAGTAAACATTTTTATTTTTTTATTAAATATTTTTTATGAATGTAATAAAAGTTGTCAAAGAAAATACATTTTAAAGATCCCAAACCCAAAAAGTTACTACAGTGGGATTTTTATTGAGTTACTTTCCACCACTCGGGAAAACCGACTAACCAAGGGAAAGACGTTTTGGTACCATCCCATATTCAAAATCCTTGTGCCATCTGTGTTGCATAAAAATAAGTGAACCAGATCATGTGTCAGCTGCTTTTCCCATAACAACCAGATAGACTCAAATCAATCTAACCAGGATTTGGAATACATTATTTACATTGACAAACAAAGATGATGAATGTTTCATCATATTTAATAAATGGACTGCCTCAGTGTGTAGAGAGCAACTACATAATTAGGTGGTAATGAAATGCATGCAGTGTCAAGCACTGTAACATTTTCCTACATCAACTCCATGAAGAACGTACCTCAGTGATGTAATCTTTCCCATCCTTTCCATGAATGGCTTTGACAGCACATATATCCAGCCCTCCGAAGATCTCTGAGCAGGTGTCAACCCACAGCTTGTACCTGAACACAGGGCAAAGAGTACAGCTACAGAACTCACACACAAAATGGTCTTACATAGAGTCACAGACAATAATTTCATGTAAGGATAAAGGGTGAAGCTCTTTTATGGAAAGGATTTGCATCACAAATGCACAGTTCCTCAAATTAATTTGATCAATTGATTCGCCTACCATTCAGAGAAAACACAATGCCCATCGCTCTCAACAACACTGATATTTTACATGGTCTTTTAATGAGTGACATTAATTATAATCGCCTCTAATGACACAAGGCATTATCTGGTCTTCTCTTGCCTTGTCTTATTATAAATTGTACCTGTCAGTCATGGCCACTTGTTCCAACATGGCTGAGCCTGTGTTGGTCTTCCAGTTGCCAGAGATTGAGGTCCTCCTATATACAACATATGAAACATCACACATTTAGAAATCCTGATGATTGAACTTTAAAGGCAGAGGCAGACAAATGGCTTTGCCACAAGCAGCTACACAGATTCTGAGATGAACAAGATGCAAACAGTCGCTTTTACAGTTAAATCCACGCACAGGCACAGGTTTTCCTAACGCTGTTGCAACGTGTTGCATCGCGCATCAACGCTCTTTTAATTGACCCACTTGGCTCTGTAATTTGTGCATCTAGGTCATATCACTGAATCTTCCTTCAATTCACGGATTCACCAAATAAACTGCATTATATTTACTCGATTACACTTTCGGATTATAACTGGAAGGTTTTCAGAAGCATGTGTCATACAAGTGGATAACGAACACGTACATGTATGCTTTGTAGTCGTTGCCAATCTTCTGGATCCTGATATCATATTTGGAGTCAATCAGGGGTTCAGTAGTGGTGTATGTCTGGGTGAGAGCCACCACGCTGGCTATGTCCTGGAACTTACTGTGGTTTTCCACCTTCACCTGAACAAAATGCAGACAGCAGAGTGTAGCGAGAAACTCCAGAGGAAACAATATTAGATGAAAGCCCAGGGGGTATATAACAAAGTAGGGCCTCTTCCAACAGCAACCCATACCCATGTTCACAATATCAAGCCAAAATAACATTCTTACCTTTCCTACTCCTGAGTGAGCGTGTCCAATTTTCACGACTACAGGAAACGCCGGCATGACGACCTAGGTTATAAACCATGTAGAAGTTATCATTTTACGTCTGGTGTCATGTTAGACTGAGTACTAGGGTCTTTAGCATACATTGAATTTCTTTAGTTTTGTAACCCACATTTGTTGAGTGCCCTCTGTTAATCAGAGACTCTGGGTGGGAGCCAGCTGAAGCCTTTTGCTACCTTTCAGAACAGGACATTATAAGACCCTTACCATCTCTTTGTAGTTGGGATAGAAGGTCTGTTCGATCAGAGGGAACTTCTCTGCACCAAGCTTCCTGTAGGTGCTGATGAGCTGGGCGAACTAGACAAACATCAGACATTAATTAGTCAGGTTATACGTCACAGGTACTTTGGGCACACATTCAAGCGTCATGCATGGCATCCATTGGGGCCTGTTTTTGTTACCGCCCAAGGCTTGTCACACATGTTGTAGATGGACTCCAGGGAGTTGACGGTCGGGATACCCCCGTACTGCAGACCAATGATCAGGTTCCGGAAGTCCTCATTCTGAGTCATACTGAAGGCGTGTTGGCGGATGAGCACAAAGTCGGGCTTGAATGACCTGGAAAACATGAATGGCTTCAGAGATGCTTCAGAGGGAGGTGATAAACGTAACTGTGGCACATTTCCAGATATTGACTATGTTGCTTACTACAAATTTCCTCTGAACGGGTGAGATGACAATGATTTCAGGTATTTCTGTTTCGCTTGGTGTGTGTGCAGGTTTTATCTCAAAATACATCACAAAAGTCTTCACAAGAACAGTAAAACCAACAAAACTTAGCACCATTTAATGCATTCCAAAAATCAAATTTCAGGCTTAGGAGTTAGGTTTAGGGTTAATTTAAAGAATTTGGGGTTAATGATTACAGTTAAGTTTGGTTTAGGATTAGATAAAATATTATTTTGAATATTCAATGTTTTAGGGGGTCCTCGCAAATGAAATGGGTGGGTGTTTGTGTGCACACGCATTCTTCAAATTCTCACCTGACCACCTTGGTGCCATTTCTCAGAACTTGCATGTCCACATTACAGCTCCCATTGGCGTGAGCTATGACGTTGATCTCACTGAACTCAGCCTGCAGAGCAGAACAGACAGATCAATTTGAAGAACTGAATGCAGACACTAGAGCCATGGAGTTATAGATATAGCAGAGATCCATATTCAGTTTCCAGGCAACTCTGCCTGAGACAGATGGCACCAGTCAATGGACGACGATTACCTGTTCAACTTTGATGTCATAATCTCCCAGCACTTTTTTCCCTCTGAAGAGTTTGGCCCTAGGCAAAAGACATCCATGGATTATCCTTTTGAGGAAAGCATGAGTAATCCTCCTGCTATTGATTCATGTTGATTGGGTTTCAATACAATAACAACTTGCTCCTATCAATATTGTTTGACATTTATAAACAGCTTCAGGGTGGATTTTATGGAGAAAACGTGCATCTATTTTAATGATGAATGCATTACACAACATACAATTACCAAAACATAGTATGTTGTCACACACATCCCCTCAGAACAAAACAACAGAAGAATTTGGTCTTGATCGCTACATAGCAGTGACACATCGGCTGATATCTACTGGAATTACTCAGTGGTGCAGTCAAAGGACTTATGAACAAGATTCATCTCACAATTCAATAAAATGGCTGAAATGGTCTGGTTCAATAGCATTTCTTTTGTCTATGATCAAAGCCTTTCCGAGGAATACAGGTTTCTTGTTTGGTGGCTTTCGGTGTTAATGTCTGCTTAGCATCGAGCTATGTTTGTTCAGAGATACTGCCATTTATTTCCTGCTGAATGACGGGCAGCCTAGACAATATTCAACCCACACTGAGCGGTCGTTATTGAATAGGACCATGGACAAAAAAGGAAGACCTTCAGCATGCGCTTACTGTGATCACTGTGAGGAGAATAGAGGAGATGAATTAATGGAGACCTCTAATGAAGTGGCCTAGGACAAACTAAGTGTCGGGAGACTGTTAAAAACCTTTTCTTTCCAATTGGGAATGGAATTACTGTCAGCTAACGAACTGCTACGTAAGTGTTTCAACTTTCAACGTCTCAACTGGAACAAATCTGTGGAGAAATGTACAGATTTCAATTCAACAGTACAGAGATTTGCCCCACCAAAATCAAACACTGGCTGTGTTGTGCTGGAATCTGGTGTACAGGTCTATGCTCCTGACTCTAGAACACACAAGCCCCCCGTCAACAGGTCTAGACTCCTGACTCTAGAACACACAAGCCCCCTGTCAACAGGTCTATGCTCCTGACTCTAGAACACACAAGCCCCCTGTTAACAGGTCTATGCTCCTGACTCTAGAACACACAAGCCCCCTGTCAACAGGTCTATGCTCCTGACTCTAGAACACACAAGCACCCTTTCAACAGGTCTATGCTCCTGACTCTAGAACACACAAGCCCCCTGTCAACAGGTCTATGCTCCTGACTCTAGGGCACACAAGCCCCCTGTCAACAGGTCTACGCTCCTGATTCTAGAACACACAAGCCCCCTGTCAACAGGTCTATGCTACTGACTCTAGAGCACACAAGCCCAGGCCCTTCCTTTCTGGCTCCCTCTTAACATATTTCTCTGTATCCGGTTTCCTTCCATATTGTCAATAAAAAAGATAAAATACCTCAAGTACGGTGAAACCCCTGTTTGAAATTAGATGGTCAATGTGGAGTTCAATCCAGTCTTCTGAAATGTTAAACCCTCCTGATAAATGGTGTTGTACAGTTCACAGGCCTATATCATATAAGGTGACCTGTGTGGTCAGCATTTTGAGGTGTTATCTGAGTGTTTCCAAGTAAACTGAATGACAACCATGACTACACTAATGACAACCGTCTCGGGTACAACCAGCATCACGTCTAATCCTCTTTCTATTGGTTTCACACTGGTTGTGTTTGTCAAACACAGCCTAGTGAGAGGCTGCTGAATAATTCATGGTCAATCTAATTTCAGTCTGGAATTTATCCACAGATGTGGAGAGAAACGAGCGTCTGAATATGAATCAGAAAGATAAGCTATAGATGCTCTCTGTGTTCAAATAAATGTCGTATAAGCAGTGCAGTCAAGGACATGACTCAACAATATGCATGGAACTGTAGACAGGTCATTGTCAGTTTAAGGAGTGGTTTCAGCATCACGACTGCTTAGTCGTGACTCAGGGATGCTGTAAAAAAATGCTTGCTGAGCATCCTGACCATTCACTGTGCATGCTAATAACAACGTTACGTGTTAAAGGCCACTTTTCTAGGACCATAATGAATGATTGTCAATAATATCTGATCATCTATAACCAGATAAGAGTGTCTGCTGAATTACTAAAATGGAAATGTAGATTTGCTGACAAATTACTTCTGCTTGGAACAACAGATGCTGTGTAGATTCTAGTGCCATTTTTACATTATTTATAAATAGGCATGGTTCCCAAAGTGATTAGCCAGCTCAGTTGGAGATGGTATTTTGATGAAGGTGGAAGTTTGTCCACTGAGAGCAGCTTAATGTAGATATTTCTGAGCAATAGTACATATAGTAAGATGAATATAACTAAAATGAAACACCCTAACTGAGAGAGCTTTTATCAATGCCATCCATTATAGTCATAGAGTATAACTATGATCAACACATTGAATATTAACTGTTTTATAGTGCAAAGAAGCATTTGTAAAACAATATGTTGCTGTACTGTAATTATAGCTCTCACATTCAGATGATCTATCACCAAGACTAAAACAGAGAATGGAAGGAAATGATCAATTCAGCAATTTTAACACGATGCTTGTCTTAGCAGTAAAAGACATTTGAAATTTAGAGAGAGACAAAGAGAGGGAGAAAAGAGAGTCAGGGAGAGAGGAAAAGCACCAGGGCTAAAACATTACACTGTATTTCCAGCAAGCCATTTCTGTAATTCAACAAGAAATTTGACGAGACAAATTTAAAAGGTGATAAGAGAGAGAGAGGAGAGAACTGAAGACGTTGGTTGATCTTCACTGACTAATGGAATTAAAGTGGTTGTAAAATAGGAAATGACTTAAGCAGCTTGGAATGAAGAAACAACAACCAAAAGCAGTATATTGATTACAAGGAAAAAACACACTTCAGGGGTCTTAAAAGTATGTCTGAATATGTTCCCTAGTGCAATTTTATGTTTAAACATACCTAAAATGTCTACATTCAAAAATATTCAAATATATGTATTTTATTGTATATAATTCTTCTTTATTCGAGTTTTATCAAAATATAAATATATTAATATACATTTAAAATCACATAAATATGGACAGTTTGAATAGACTTTCGGGAAGTGTCGTTTACTTGTTTTTAACTGTTGTTAGCTTCCTGTTCTGAGGTCCAAGAACAAAAGTCATGCAACCAAAAGTCAGGGGAGAGCGATCTTTATTCAGCATGAGACATTGATGTTAGTTCCCTCTCTCTGTGCTTCTCCAAAGAATACAGGAAGTTCCACAGTACTTATAATACAAGGGAGGCGGCCTAGGGTCAAACCCAGCCAAATACCCTCCAATAAGAAAGGCCTAAATGACCCTTGTATGGGTTGTTCCAACATATGGTCAATGGTCCTATCCCTCAAGC
>JACXGJ010005495.1:0-38868 GCA_016801105.1 Esox niger
GTGTGTGTGTGTGTGTCTGTCTCTCTGTGAGTGTGTGTCTGTCTCTCTCTGTCTACTGTTGATTAATCTATAGTATGCTAGTATTGGGACCGTGGAACGCACATGTTATAAAATTGGATCTCAACATTAGATTATTTTGTCACGCATTAACATTATGCCAAGTTGAGATATTTAGCTAGACACCATTAAGTGTTATGTTAAATTGACTTACATTTCCTAAATAGAATCTATGAACTGTGTGGCTTTTGCCACTGGCCGTTTTAATAACTTATTAGCCTGATATAGGCCTACTAGTATCTTACTCCTTGGGAAAAGTAATAAGAATTGAGCAATTGGTAGTGAGACTGAAGATGGACTTTATACTGACAAAGCTATTTTATTTCATGGCACAACGATGTCTGTCATTCATGAATCAAAGAAAAACTTTGATACATTAACTAGCAATATCGGGGACAATAACTAACTGTATAATCAAGTGAAAAGAATCCAGGTTCACAACATGTTTATAGGGACACAATGTAAAATATTTCTGAAAAAGCCTACCTAGTGCAGCTTCAAGTATTTGGCAGGCCTGGAATTTCGTCATTTTAGGGGCAAGGCCATTTGGCCTTCAGTGTCACAAAAATCTTTAGGGCACAAAGGCCATTCTGGAAGTTGTTACATTTCAGAAGTTTTAGTTGAGAGCATTCACATGACGACAACAGCAAGAAACATTGTCAGTTATGTAACGTTAAGGCCAGCTAGCCAGAAGGCTAACATTACCTCAGTTACGCCAAAGTGTCCTTTTAACATCACAACCACCTGCACAAATTAGTACAACCTAAATAAACAAATATAGTTACTTATTTGTGCACAGAGCAAGTCATTTTCTCCAATCATCCATCATTCCTCTTGGTCCTGGCTGTAATTAGCTTTCTTAGCATCATCCAAATTCATGAATGCAAACTCTTCGTCACACTACAGCAAAGTTGCATTGTGTGTAGGAAAACTACTCCAGAACACTTTAAACTACATTCAGTAATCTTATAGACTGTGCACTGACCATATAGCCAGCGGTAATTTGTCAATCTAAACTGGCACTCGCAAGCCATTTCCCCATAGCCACTCAACACAGCTTCTGTTCTTCAGCAATGATGTCATAGGGTGTTAGTGAACTTTAACCTCCAGAAGCTAGGTATTCTGAGACTTTCTCTAGTTGGCCCTTTATTGTGAATATCGTGTACTTCAGTTTTGTTTTTATCATTGTGGAAAATGCTGCGATCGTGTTTTATTTGCAAAGAAAGGTACAAGGGACCTGGAAGAGGAAACTTGGAGTTTTACTCTTTGCTTTATCTTAATCCAGACATGTAGCACTCAATTCTGCCATTGAGATATGATTTAGTTAGATATACATATCCATTGACTCCTGTAAAAGCTACTAAAGTGGTTAAATAAATTAAGTCATACATACATTTGGTTTTTACCATTGTCTACCATTTGCTTTCAAAAAGAACGTGCAGATTGATGCAATTGTGAACAACACTGACCGGTAAACACAGGAAGAACCAGTTTATATAAAATACAATTATATTGTGAAATGTACAACTTCTTTCAAGGAATTCAACATTGTCAGGTTTTTGAGTGAAACAACACCACCACCGTCTTAATTTGGAGTGTTTTGGCACAGTTTTCTGTTTGCAATGCAGCTTTGCTGTCATGGGACAAACCGTTTCCATTCACTAATTTGGACAATGCTAAGAACGGTCATTACAGCCTGGGACGGGGCTGAATAATGAATGGTTGAAAAAAAAAGACAGTGCATTCTGGAATTTTGAAAAAAGATTGTTGGACCGACTATCCCTTTAAGCACTAAATACTTAAGCTATCTTTCAAGCAATAAATAGCTAGTTTGCTTACCTGCATGTTGTCAGTTCTTGTGGTTGTTCTCAGTTGCGAACTACAAACAAACTTCCAAATAAACAAACTAACTGCTGACTGCAACATTTTGACAGTAGCAGGGGCACAAAGGCCATGGTGGCCTTAGGGCTTGCAATGATTTTTGGGGCGTCACATCCAGAGCGAAGGGCAACGATGGCCATGGCACTCGTGATATTATGATGCTGTACTTGTTATCGGTGGTCTGTATTGGCAAGTATCCAAATGTAAGTACTTGCACTCTGTCTGAAAGAAAGTGGTATCGGTACATCCCTATAACTAATGAAGTGCTTGATGTTTAGGACTAATGGTTCAATTTTGGTCTCATCTATCCAGAGAATATTTTTCCTCATGATGTCAGTCCTTCAAGTGGCATGTCAGATGCCTTTTCCTTAGGAGTGACTTCTGTCTACCAAATCCACCATATAGGCTTGACTGATGGAGTGCTGCTGAGATGTTTGTCCTTCTGGCTGGTAACTGTTAGAGTGGGCTATGGGTTCTTGGCCACCTCACTGACAAAGGCACTTATTGCCCGGTTACTTAGTTTGGCCGGACAGCCAAAGTGTGTGTGTGTACCCTGATCAGCCATAACATTATGACCACCGACAGGTGAAGTGATATAACATTGATAATCTCATTCTTGTGGCACCTGTCAGTGAAAATATTAGGCAGCAAGTGACCATTCAGTCCTCAAAGTTGATGTGATAGAAGCAGGAAAAATGGGCAAGCGTAAGGATCTGGGCGACTTTGACAAGGGCCAGGTCGTGATGGCTGGACAACTGGGTCAGAGCATCTCAAAAACTGCAGCTCTTGTGGGGTGTTCCCAGTCTGCACTGGTCAGTAAATATCAGAAGTGTTTCAAGGAAGGAAAAGCCATGAACCAGCGACAGGGTCATGGGCAGCCAAGGCTCATTGATGCACGCTGGGAGCAGAGGCGGGCCCGTGTGATCTGATCCAACAGACAAGATACTGTAGCTCAAACCTCTGAAAAAGTAAATGCTGGTACTGATGGAGGTGTCAGAACACACAGTGCATCAGTTTGTTGTGTATGGGGCTGTGTAGCCACAGACCAGTCAGGGTGTCAATGCTGACACCTGTCCACTGCTGAAAGCCCCTACAATGGGCCTGGTCTGACTGGTCTACAATGGGCCCTACAATGGGAAGGAGGCCTGGTCTGATGAATCATGTTTTCATTTACTTCATGTGGATGGCGTGTCGCTTACCTGGAGAACTCATGGCACCAGGATGCGCTATGGGAAGAAGGAAGGAAGGCAGGGTGAGGCAGTGTGATGCTTTGGGTAATGTTCTGCTGGGAAACATTGGGTCCTGCCATTCATTTGGATGTTACTTTAACAACCACCCTTTCTTGGCAACGGTATTCCCTGATGGCATTGGCCTCTTTCAGCAGGATAATGTGCTCTGCCACAAAGCAAAGATGGTTCAGGAATGGTTTGAGGAACACAACAGCAAGTTCAAGGTTGACTGGGCCTCCAAATTCCCAAGATCTCAAGCCAGTCGAGCATCTGGGGATGTGCTGGACAAACAAGTCCGATCCATGGAGGCCCCACCTCACATCTTACCAGACTTAAAGGATCTGCTGCTTATGTCTTAGCACACCGTAAGAGATCTAGTGGAGTTCATGCCTCGACGGGTCAGGGCTGTTTTGGCGGCATACAGGAGACCTACACAGTATTAGGCAGGTGGTCATAATGTTATGGTTGGTCTGTGTAAATATAAATCAATTCAATTTGCGCACACAGGCCTCATCTCACATTGGTTTTACATGGTTATGTTTGATTTTGGGATGATACATGGTTATTTTTTTGCCCCCCCCTCCATTGCTCCTACTGGCACTCTGATCATGCCTGCTCACCCTGTCCTCCCCAGACTGCATCCTCAACCAGCAGCCATAAAGACACCCAGGGCCATAAAGACACAGCTCTCAGGATTGTAAAAGGTCACCTTTAACCAGCCAATGAAATTTGAGGGCAAATATTCAGAGCTGATTACTCTGAAAGCAAAGCCTTTTGTCAAACATACACAACACACGGGCTGATAAGAGGAAGGCGAGGCCGGTCCAAGAGTTGGGGATTATCATTGATTTTGAGCCACACTCTCTGAGACCAGGGTGAAGTTATGACCTGGTTCTGTTATCAAAACCAGGTCATAAGCCCATGCTGTTCTGGTGATTTGTCTGTTGCCTACCCTCTCCTCAGTGTATATTGTTCTATCCAACAGCACCTCCTCTGTACCAGTCAGGGCTAGGTTCGCCTCTACTTCCTCTCCCCCAGAGCCGCTCAGTCACAGAGAACTCCCCCCCCCCCCCCCCCCCCCCCCCCCCACTACAGGAAGCTGTTGAACTGATTGTTGGCGCTCTGGGCTCCTTTTTGCACATTAACCGCTTCCTTTATATCGCTGTCAGTCGTTACAGGGGAAAAAGGCACTCCAAACATTCATTGTTCTCCGGAAATAATTCAGTCCCACAAGGGAGGTTGTTTCCTCTACTTTTTTCTGTTTTGTTTTTGTTTGCCACACTAGCAAAGGGAGGCAGTGTATGTCCCGGGCATTTGCCAAGCTGGGTGTAGAGACTGGGCAATGGTGCCTGTCAGGCTGGAGACCGCCAGGTAGCTGCGTTAGGAGCCACCTGTGCCGGTTTATAAACGCTCTTTCACATTCACTTTTTGCTCCAAAGGTATCAACAACCTAATTAGAGTTCCACGTTTGTCTCACCTGGGGGAAAAGGCACATGTTTTATAGGTTTGTGTGTTTTATAGGTCTGGTGTTTTTATTTGCTGTTGTTTTCCATGTGTGAGGAGTTTTTAATAAGCATGAGGCTGTAGCATTTTGTGAAATACCTTTTCAAGGTACTCAACTGTTGCCAAGGAACAAGGTTTGTTGATTAAACTCCATGGGAAGTTATCCAATAACTCTCCAAAAATTTATTTGAGCAGATTCACCAATGTCTTAGTCTTGTAGTGAGTAATGTGAACAGAATGTATTGAATTTATGGTGTTGAAAGGTGCTTTAGAAGTGGAGGTTACAGCCACACTGTACATGCCAAGAGCTGATATGGTAACAGCTGCTCTCACTTCTATTGTCATAAGCACAAACCAGAGGAGTAATGTGATATGTGTTAATATCATCTCTCTAGCCCTTTTCCACTGTGGAAGTGATGATGGAGCTGTAGATTGAGCCACCAAAGCAGATAGGTCACGTGTTTGCAGGCCTATTTAAAAGGCACAAATGGTTAGAAAACAAGGATTGCTTGATTTTGGCTCAACTCTGATTCAAATTATAGCTCAGAATTAGGTTTGAAAACAATCTCTGCTCATTTGGGGGGCTCTTTTTTTGGGGGCAATATGTAGGCAATACCCCCATATTTGTCAGTTTCTTTCAGTCTCGTCCACCTCAGGCTATACTGTAATTTCAAGCAGTTTCCTTTCCCCGTCTAGGTCAATCTCCAAGGTTGTTGAGAAACATGGCATTTGATAGTCTCCCAGGGTTTTGTTTGCTGTGAACAAATGGTAGAACAACCCGTTTGGAACACCATTTAGGTCCTGGCGCTGCACCGCTGTGGCTGGGTCGGCAGGCCCTTCTAGAGCCCTGCATTCCATTGCCTGTAGATGAAGTCGCTCGTTAGCTCGGCAGTGTGCTGGCCCTTTAAGACTGCAGCATGTGGCTGGCCGGGGATGGAAAGGCTCATTACTGGGGGTGCTCTGCCAGACCTCAGACTCCGCCATGACTGGCGGCAGAATTAAGCACACATGTGGAGGCAGGGAGAGCTACAGCCGCCATTTCCCGCCCCTCTGACAAGCCCCTGGTCTTCGTCCATCATGGCCCCTGGCCAATCACAGGTCTTCCAGTTGGGGGGGGCAAGGTACTCTGTGTCTTCACCAGCTATGCCTGGTCAAATAAATAACAAAAGGGTCTCAAAGTTCTTATGGGGTTTCGATGGTGAACCTTTTAAATCTTGTTTTGTCAACACAGCTTTCTCTGTGGACTGCAACGAGAAAGGCTTTGGAGCCCACAGTGACTGCTATAATATATATATATTTTTTTCTAAGTGTCAGAGTTTTATGTGCTTACTCAGGGCTATCAAAGAGGCTTTCATCACCTCATCAAAGCATCCAGGGACCTCCTGATTCCCTCTCCACCATCACTCAGACATGACTCAAACCAGTGACGACCCAGCAACGCTCCTAGACCGACAGTGAAAGAACACAGTGCGAGAGGGAGTAGGAGTGTGTGGGAGGAAGAAGAGGGAGAGACATCTACCCTGGATTTCTGGTTTCTATTTGGGGCCGGGCCCGTTTGATCCAGTTCCAGTCTGCTGTGTGTTCTAAGTTTCCACACTGCCTCCCAACACTGCTCGGTGCCAATCTGACATCGCCAGGGGACAGCCCAGTTCAAACTGGGCCCTAAGCCATGCCACCACTTAAGGGTTGTTTATTACTGGAACCATTTCATATATTCTTTCGATTGAACCTCCAGTGTGTATTATCAATGGCAAGAGGTCCAGGCCCTCCGCCCCCCTTTTCAGAACTTTGCTTCTTTGGATCGTATGTGTGTAGCCTTCTTGACGCACATGTGACTGTGTTTGATGGATTCGGAGCACAGAAATCTGAGTCTATTCCCACCCCCCCAGAGAGTGTTGGTCCAAGTGCTTGGCTGGGACTCTGGAGTCCTGTAATCTGTCCCCCCCTACTGATAGAAGGCAGACTTCAAAGGCCCTGGTTCACAGCTTCTGGGGCTGGCCCGGCTATCTCACTGGAGCACGGCTCAGCGTTCCATTAGCTTTATTTTCTCAGGGTGTTGCCGTTGGTTATGGTACCGATAGCCCCTGCCACCCTTGTTTGTACAACAAATTAGTGTTTGTTCTGTGCCCTGAGGACCATAGCTCTGGCAATACGGCTGTGAACTCACAAACCCCCTGCCACAGTGATTTCTCTCCTGCTCTGGTCGAGTTCATAAATCTGCTTTCGTGAAACGTGCTTTTAGTGTTGACACATTAATGATGACTTTAGTGAGTCACTTGCCTGGTTGTCTGTGCTTTAACTGTTGCATCTTAGTGAAGTCTTCTGGTCGTTTTTTTTGGGTTAAAATTATAGAATGTTGTGGTCGGTTTTGTTTAAAAAAATAAATAAAATCTTTCTTAATCATCTTGGTATTTAATTGAAGCTAACAGATCCCAAGACCAAGTTATGAGTGGATATTTTTTGGACTGCCGCCCTCTGGGGTTCAGTGACATTTCCAAGTAAATTCTGTGGCAGTACTTAAACTGAAGTATTCATGGAAGTAGTAATGTATGCACGAAAACAGGCTGGGTGACGTCAGCAGACGTTGACTCTCTTACGTACACGGTCAGTGTACAAATTTGCTGTTAAATGCAACTGAAGCCCAACAGAAGCTCTTATCTTTCTACTCCTATAAATGATGATTTACCAATAGGATAACTTCGAGAACGCAGGCTGAATTAAGAACCACCAGGGCCATTTGTTGTAAAACCGAGGTGGGCGGGGGAAAGAACCCTGAGAAAGACTAGAGCTACAACGCAGTAGAGAGTTATGGGGTCTAAGAAAGGAATGCAGAGACTGAGACAAACGGGAGGGGTGGGGGGGTTTAGCCTGCCGTGTCGCTACACTGCTGCCTAGACGTTTGAAAGTGTTGGCTTGCCGGTGATTAGCCCTCTGCCGACATGTCTGAACTAGAGCAGGCTCGAGTCACGTCACGCTCCGGAGGAAGTGCCCGCAGCCGGGCCGAGCGCCGCTCACAGACCTCACTTTGTGCTCCGCGCTCAGACTCACCGGAGCCCCACAGCCCAGGTTCACTTCTGGGGCGGGGGGGGAGGGGGGCTTGAGCTAACTGAGCGGATAAGGCGTGCTTGCAGGGGGATAGGAAAATAAGTAGGGGGCCGAGAGATCTGTCGGGGAGGGGGGTGAAAGGAGACTGCCCAGAGGAGGTAGAAGTCCTGGAAAACATATATAAGGCGAAGGATACGTGAAAGGGGTCAAGAGAACAACAGACAGAAGGCAAACAGACTGCAGAAAGAAGAGAAGGGCAAGAGGTGGAGTGATGAAGAAAGGGAGGGGAGGGAGAGGAAAGGAGATCAGGAGAAAGGGCATGAGAAGAGCTGGAGGGAGGTGCAGACGTCAATGCAGGGATAGCATTCTCCCAGCGACATCAGACATAACATTTAAAGTAGGACAGGAGACTTAACCTAATATTGGTGTGCTGCTCTGTCAGATATCCTCTCTCTGACCTTGTGTCCATTGTGCAATGTGTCTAACCTTAATTACCGGCTCCTTTAACACGTCTGCAGATTTTTGTTGCCGATGTCCTTTTCCAGACGCTGTTGATACAGACCAGGCTGTCCTCTGTGCTGCTATAACCACTATGGACTCCTATTGGTAGTGAAAGTTGGTCGCGTACCAAACCCTGCCTTTATTATGAACCGCACCACTTAATGGCCATGGTGTGTATATTACATTTGTCTTTTTCTATTAGTGTTTGACATATTGGATTCAACGTCACATTGGACAAGCGTGTTAATGAGGTGCTGAGTGAAGGACAAAGTTTGGCTTGGCCCTCCTACAGCAGTCTGCTGTGTTCACCCTCACGCGTCGACTAAGTATAAATAGCCTGTGGCCATATATGGATCAGCCTCATCACATGAACACAGTCACGGCCCCGACCAGACCGCTCTGAGGGAAGCTAACAGAGGACTTAGAAAAACAACCCGTAAGGCTGTTGTGATTACAGTGATGAACCCGTATTTGAGGGCTGTAACAGTTTGCCCCGGTTTTGGTGTTTTGTAGTGGAATAGAAATGACATTGCGCAGTGTGATTGTTACCAACAACAGCAAGGTGAGCGGTAATGGCCGATGTGTTTTCGAGAGGGGAGGCGGGGTTTCCCAGACAGATGGGGATGATGAAATTGATTGTGACGTTGTAACTGTCATAATGCAAGCCCTCCCCCACTCACCGTGCTTGTTTACGTCCACCCAGCAGGTCAGAACCCAGACCACATGCTCCATGGCACCGGGCACAAGCACGAGTCCAGAAAGCCAGGGGACGACTCTACATTGGCGCCGGAGGACGCCGCCCGCTTCCTGAGCTGCTATTGCTCCGGCCACTGTCCTGAAGACCATAAAAACAACACCTGCGAGTGAGTAACAAACCAGGCACCCTGTGATAAACTGTATTTTCCTGACATAACTGACATAAGTCTGTCTGTGTCTCTGTCTGTCTGTGTCTCTGTCTGTCTGTGTCTCTGTCTGTCTGTGTCTCTGTCTGTCTGTGTCTCTGTCTGTCTGTGTCTCTGTCTGTCTTGCAGGACAAATGGTCAGTGTTTTGCCATTATTGAGGAGGATGAGAATGGTGAGGCTATTCTGACTTCGGGTTGCATGAAGTATGAAGGCTCACATTTTCAATGCAAGGTAAGTGTTTATTTAATTATTTGTGTTTATAGACCTGTTAACTGGTCACGTCTCAGATATTTGCTGTGTTCATCCCAGAACTGCCCCTTGGTGTTGGTCCAAAAGGGATGGGGCAACCTGTCAAAAGAGCCAGCCATCTACCTGAACTTCAGCAGTTTCTAATTCCCAGTCACATAGCCCTCAACTTAAACCGCACTGCTTCACCTTAAAGAACACTGCGCTTGTTTTCAGCCAAAAGCTACCCACTTACTTAATTTTTATACCAATGCTATTTTCTCTGGATTTGCGCACATTTAAAACATGGCAACACTTTATCTTTTACCAACAAATTGCAAGTTCAGGGTCATTTCAAAACAGTCTCCAGAGGTTCTCTGTAGGTTTAATTTACTAATGGATGTTATTATTATGTTATTTTTGGCGGTCGCAAATGAAATAGTCATGCTACATAGCTAACTAGCTAACGAGACTTTTCGGTCAACTATAGTATAATTTTCTGGTGAATTTAAATTGTGTTTAGAAGTGTTTTCCAATCAGTATGACATTATTCCTGACAAACTAGACAGGCCTTTGGAATATAAGGAAATCTGAATTTGTTTGTAGTAGCTTGTTATCCTGCAAAAAGTGTCATTACATTCATTG
The DNA here is from genome assembly GCA_016801105.1 of Esox niger. NCBI lineage: Eukaryota > Metazoa > Chordata > Actinopteri > Esociformes > Esocidae > Esox > Esox niger. The sequence continues at coordinate 9,990 of JACXGJ010005495.1, forward strand.
TGTTGCAATAAATTGAGGAGTATCAGCTAGGGCTGTAACGGTTAGGTCTTTAAGGTTGGCACAGGGAGCCAAATTAATACATTTAAGGATATTTTTGAAAATTAATTGCTGGCTATGCCGAGTCTAATGCCTCCAGAATAAAGAATAACAAAACATAATTAAGCTGAAAATGCATATATATGAGGATATTGTGTTTAAACAATAGCCTTTACATCTCTTAATCAAAGTTATATAATTTTTTTTCTCCAGTTTGGCAGCATTTTGACTTTCCAGCAGCAGTGTTGATAAAACATTAACTGTATATCATTGCTGCTTGACAAAGGCATCCTATGCAGCTGCTGACACCTCAAATATGTTGGCACATCGAACATCATCCCAGTATCAGTAGCCCTGGCGCAATTTTTTTAAATTTTAAATAAACTAAGAACTGATTTTCAGCAACTGTTGACGAAACATTTTGACGCTGAACCCAAACCGTAGAGAACCGTGACCCTCAAATAACACATAAAGGTTCAATTCAGTGAGTTAGCCTTACCGTTACACTCCAAGTGACAGGGCAGGTTTTGTGTGTCATATGAGCAAAATAAAAATGGGAACAGGTGTCCGAATGTCTGGGGAACACAACACTGGTGTGGTATCATTGTAAAATTTTGCTTTTGTGACAATAATACCCAGAAAATAATCACAATTCTGGCCTCCTTCCACTGTGTGTAAAGTGGAACCATTTTGGTCCTCAACAGTTTGTATTTCTGTGTTCTGTGTCATGAACCATTCTATTTAACACCTGTTCAATATTCCTTGTTATTGTCGTCAGAGTTCTTATTTTCGACAGCTTGTAAATTCGGTGCCACAACAAATGTAAGTAATGTAATGTAATTGTTTCAGGATTCTCCCCGAGCTCAGACGAGGCGAACGATCGAGTGCTGCCAGACAAACTTCTGTAATGGGGACCTGCAGCCCACATTACCTCCCCCGATCGACCCTGGTGAGGCTCTCAGCCGACCGTTACTCTGCTCCTGGAGATGGCCCGAGGGGGGTCTTTTAATGTCACCTGGTTCAAAGATTTTCTTTCATTTAGGGTATGTTGTTTTCTTTCTAGGTTCCTACTTTGGCAGTGCCCACTGGCTGGCTTTCCTCATATCCATGACTGTGTGCTGCTGTACCCTCATCTGCATCACAGTGGTCTGCTACTACAGGTAGGTTTAACACTGACCCTGACTGTCCGGAGGTATTTAGTCTGGGCTACAGCTTCCTGGTGGTTGATAAGTTAGTAAGCCTTTGGTGTCAGTCAGCATTTCTGTGATTACTCCCATGGGTTTGTGAGTCAGATTTTTGCCCCATCTCTGTGGTCTCATTGTTGTCCACTATAGCTACAGCCCGGGTGTCTTGACGCCTCTGTTTCCATATCAGGTACAAGTGGCAGACCGAGAGGCAGCGGTACCACCGGGACCTGGAACAGGATGAGGCCTTCATCCCTGTGGGAGAGTCTCTCAAAGACCTCATCAACCAGTCCCAGTCCTCTGGCAGTGGCTCTGGGCTCCCCCTGCTGGTACGGACGCTTCACTGCACAGGGAGGGGCTTTGACACATGTGACCTGGGTGGATTGTGGTTTGGCTGTAAAACAGTATTCTTAGAATGTGACTTGTGCCTTCATGGAAAGGGACAGGGAGGCTAGGGGGCAGTTGTAACTGTTTGACCTAGGCCTGTCATGTTTTTATGTAAGCAAAATACAAACCAGGGACATCCATAGGTGTGCACGCCGATTTCAATGTTAGGCAAACGTAATGTCGTTACGAAAGTCGTCTAAGTTTAAATTCTGGATCATTCATGCTTTTATCTGTCAAAGACATTTTCCTATAAAACCATTTTGTATGAACCTTCTGAGCTGCGAGAGAACCTAAACAGGTGTACACTGTGTGTGTGTGTGTGTGTGTGTGTGTGTTCATCATTCTAGCTTCTTCCAGTTCTGAGAACTACAATAAAAAAAGCACAATAGCCGTGAATGTTCCCTAAACAGCTGTGTTTGGGTGTCTGTTTTGTCCCTGTTGTTTATGGTAGATGGTGACGTTTTGAATGATGACACCATTTTCTAGATGAAATAGGCACATCTTGCTTCCAACCTTGAATACATTGCATAAGGATTGACCTGCGTGAAGCTGGGTTTGGCCTGATATGAATGTGCTGTGCCTTTACCGGTGGATATTTTAGGTGCAGCGTACCATCGCCAAGCAAATCCAGATGGTGCGTCAGATCGGCAAGGGCCGCTACGGTGAGGTGTGGCTGGGACGCTGGCGGGGTGAGAAGGTGGCCGTTAAAGTGTTCTTCACTCGGGAGGAGGCCAGCTGGTTCAGAGAGACTGAGATCTACCAGACCGTCCTTATGAGACACGAGAACATTCTGGGTAAGCTTTGTTACATACATTACTGACCTGCACAGGGTAACCCTTTGGTTGAACTGTGAGCAAGCACCCAAAACCCATAGCTGACATGGCCTCAATGTGCCCTTGAGCCAGGCACTTAGCCTGATTTGCTCTGGTTAGTCACACTGGATTGGAATGTCTGTGAAATCACATTGTAATAATTTACTGAACAAGGACTGTGTCCCCCTGCAATGCAAACGGTTATGCTTTCAGTTGATCTAAAATATAATTTGATAGTCTTGCTACTGCTCATTATAGCACCAAACACCTTTCTCCCTTTCATCTGCAGGTTTCATTGCAGCAGACATCAAAGGTACTGGGGCCTTCACCCAACTCTTCCTCATCACCGACTACCACGAGAACGGCTCCCTGTACGATTACCTGAAGTTCACCACGCTTGACACTCAGGGCCTGTTGCGACTGGCCTACTCTGCCGCCTGCGGCCTCTGCCACCTCCACACGGAGATCTACGGCACCCAGGGCAAGCCTGCCATCGCCCACCGAGACCTGAAGAGCAAGAACATCCTGATGAAGAAGAACGGAACCTGCTGCATCGCCGACCTGGGCCTGGCCGTCAAGTTCAACAGGTAAGACGGTGCCAAGTTCTGGGATGGGAGTTACCCGAACCGGCACAATACGCAGCAATGAAGTTGTTGTGTCCCGAACACAACCAGCTGACAGACGTTCTTCTGAATAGTGGTCTCGCGAGAAGCTTAGTCTGTTTCCACCTAGATTATGAAATGTTGTTGTCGTCCATAGTGATACCAACGAGGTGGACGTTCCCATAAGTACGCGGGTGGGGACCCGGAGGTACATGGCCCCTGAGGTGCTGGACGAGAGCCTGAACAAGAACCACTTCCAGGCCTACATCATGGCTGACATATACAGCTATGGCCTCGTCATCTGGGAAATGGCCCGTCGCTGCGTGACAGGAGGTTTGTACGCCTACAGTATCAGTCTAGTCTGGAGACACCACCTCTCCAGGTTTTCTTTATTTTTCCTGTTTTTCCCATTGTAGAATACTAGTGAAGACAACAGAATTATGAAATAACACACATGGAATCATGTAACTAAAACAGATTATTCATAGTAACCACTACTTCATGATGACAGTTGAGAGAATGCCAAGGGTTTATAAAGCTTTCATCTGGATGAATGGTGGCTAATTTGAAGTCTCTACAATGTGGAATGTATTTTAATATGTTTAACATGTTCTTTGGTTGCAACATGATTCAATATTAGTTATTTTATAGTTTTCACTATTATTACTCACTTGAAAAAGAAATCCCCTTGAGAAAGTGTCTCCAAACTTGGTACCACACACACACACACCATGTAGTCACGAATCCACAGGCAGTATGTGTGTACATTTTCCAGACTAGTTACCACGAAAACAGTAATAGTGTTAACATTTCAACTGGTCATGAAGAGCACTAGACATGCAGTAATGTTGAACCCCTGCTGTGTACTCTCTGTTTATACCACGATCTGTGTCTCAGGCATAGTGGAGGACTACCAGCTGCCCTACTATGAGATGGTGCCATCAGACCCGTCCTTTGAAGACATGCTGGAGGCAGTGTGTGTCAAAGGGCTGCGGCCCACCGTGTCCAACAGATGGAACAGTGACGAGGTGAGTGGGGGGTGGGGTTCTCTTTTGAATCGAAGCTGTGGGTTTTTCAATGTTGCAGAAAGTTTTTCTCAACAAATTACATGGGCAAAAGTATTGACGACTGGGAGCTATTCTTTGGTTTCACAGCCTTTGGCCAAAACAATGAGCTTGCTGCATCTTCTTGCAATTTGGACCTCTGTCGAGGAGCAAACTGCTCAAATTCCTCCATGTTTCTGTGGTACCATCCCCTTAGTGCAATTTTCAGCTCAATGTATGTTTTATTTGCCATAGAAATCTGGACATTCTTTTTAATTAATTACAGGGTGCTTTTCATGTGTGCCTTGTGTAGTTGACTGCAAGATGATCAACAGAGAGTTGTTTGGCATATTTTAACATTACGCTCTAAGCACGTTGATCATATGCTGATTGCATAATGTCTTGAACACATTGAAGGCTCCTAGTGTCCAAGGTAGAAAATGGATCCCCACAGTGTTACTTTATGTCAGCGATATTTGATTGAAGGTTGGCTGTTTGAACTGTGAATTTGATTGTCGGACAACCCCACTGCCTAATTAGTCATGAAAAGTCATATTGAACTTGAAAGACAAATGTTATGTCAACAAATTAAATGGCCCCGTTTATTGACATCAAAATGTATTATTCTCTGGAAAGAACGCCGTGCCAACCACCGATCATCAATGAGGATTGTATATTCAGTGGAGTGGCTTTGCAGGTGTGGTACTGTGGGTTGTAAATGTGTGTGAGGCATCATTACATCACCGTTTTGGAGTCTCAAGTGTTCGAAAGTGTTCAAATGGTGGGTCTTCACTGAAGGTTGTCACCCAGGAAAGCATCTAAAAGCGCCAACTTATGGTTAAGGTTCCAGATGTTAATGACATCTTCAACCTAATGCATTATCTGGAATCAGCAGGTACAGGGCACCCTTCAAACATCTGAAGAATTTGAGTCGTTAGTGTATATCTTATTTTCACCAAAGGCTGTGCAACCTAGTTCTAGCTTTGGGTCATCTATATTTTTGTGAATGTTGTTGTTGGTTATTTTTTTAATAAAAAATATATACATTATTTTTATAAGAAAAGTGCAAGGGTGTTTACTTTATTTGGCAGAATATGTACAAGAAAGCAAAGGTTGTCCTATTTAGTTCCAGCAATGGGATCTCATAGGAAATTATTTGAATTCAGTAGAGTTATAACCTGCAGAAGTAATACTGTTTACGTAGTAAATATAAAAACGTTACTCAACTCCTGAAACTGTTTTTTTCCTTAGTGCCTGAGGGCTATGCTCAAGCTGATGTCTGAGTGCTGGGCCCATAACCCCGCCTCACGCTTAACCATCTTACGTGTCAAGAAGACCTTGGCTAAAATGGTGGAATCACAGGACATCAAAATTTGACCCCCTGCCCCCCATACTCAACACACCCTGACCGAGAGCCACAGCTCCAGCGTATCCTAAAGTCATGATGCTGAATGTCACCTCAGACGACAGGGGAAGGGAGAAAAAGGACCCTGTCACAGGGCCATAAGCCTCAATATCCTTGAATCCGTGTCGCCACAATGGACACACACTCCTGCCAGAGGTGTGTTTTGGCAGTATAGGTTCTCTCTCCCCCAATCTCCCCGGCAAGAAGCGTTGGTCGTAGTTAGCAAAGTGCTGATATTGATGCTTTCTGTGAAAGCCAAGACATTACATTGGGGGAGGACGTGTTCATTCTAAAGTGTTGATGGACAGTGATTGAGGGACATTACAGACACTTCAAACCAAGACACTGCCCTTGCAAGCACCACCATCCTGCTAATTATTGTTCCTTATTAACTGTAAGCGTTTTATGACAAGTTTTTTTCCTTCTCTTTAGGACAGTCTTCTCCTGCCATATTGAAATATATCTTTCGACTCTAAGTAGAGTCATTACAAAATAAGGTACTATGATTATGTGAGTTTAATATGTAAATTAATTGTATCGATTGATGCAGTGCCTACAAAACGAAAAACAATATGCTGCAATGGTATTCACGTCCAGTTTGCTTCAAACGCTACCTGCTTCAAGAGCTATGAGTAATTCAGACAACCAATGACATTGTTAGAGGGAAAACTGAGTTGGCTTAAATCTACGACTCACTGTGCTTCCTACAACAAACCACATCTCAATGACCTTGAAAAATCCTGCTTCTGTCACATCTGTAACAAAAAGGACGGAGAAATATTTAACTCAGTCGTATTCTGAACTAAATGTGTGAAAAGGAAGTCAGTCTGTCTCCCGTCCTATCTCTACACTTATGCCTTTTCACGTTTTGTTCTCTTATCTATATACCGTAGCTAGGTCTTGTGGGAGGAAAGTTCAAAACATTAAACGGGCATTTTGCTTTTGCCCTTGTGTTCTACAGCCATGAAACTCTTAGGGCCATGTAGCTTTCACATGAATTGGACAAAGATTAATCTGACCTTTCCCCTGTTCCTGCTCTTTAAAAAGTATTTCCCTCCTGCTCTTTTATTCTGCTATTGCCTCTAATTCCATGTTGATTTATATATGTATAGTGTAAATGCGGCCTACTTTCATATTGCCAAATGCATTGAACCAGTGACTAAGACAGATGTACTGAGTAGTAATTAAAGCTTGTTCATTGCTAATGCTCTGAGCAGTTGATTAATGATCATTTGTCTTCCAGGGTCATCCCAAATAAAACCTGAGTGGTTTGTCATAATGCCCACAAGAAGTCCCATTTTGGTCAGAACATTTTATATTTTATTAAGTTAAAGTTCAATGATATATCTTGCTCTATTCTACAGTGAAATATATAATTAACAGTGATAAAAATGGTAAAACAACATTATGGCCTGTATTGCCAATGAAGACTGTGTTTATCCATCAAGCTTCCTCAGATGTAGGAGACACTGCCAAATACAGATTGAACAGTTGAGACGACATGAAAAGTTTTCTTCATATTGTTATTAGGGACTCAAAGATATATACAAATGGGTGGGTTTCCTCGTCCATTACTATTTAACACAAGTAATTGCCAATTTCCGTTGCTGATTTATTAAACAGTACAAAATAGAAATTATGAAATTTCAACCTAGTGTCCTCCGCTGACCCACAGTGTACAGAAATGTACCTTGCTTGTAGATTGTCGCTCTTAAATTATTTTGTCAACTGATGTTGAAACCACAGAAAAAGAGGCCTCTAGAGGTTTTTGCACGAACGTCACCATTTTAGAAATTTGCCATTTTAATGTAGTCAACTGAATGGGACCTAATTGGCTGACCCAGCTGGAGTCATATCAAACTGGTAATTAGGAAGGATCATATCAAATCCCACCCACTACCTTAAGATGGCAGATGCCTTCAATGGCAATGCTGCAACAAAGTTCATAATATGAAATGTATAGGAATGCTCAAAGCATCTCTATGGTTGAGCCTCTTGCACAGGATCGAAGTCTTGGTCTGTGAATTTACTTTCAGTTTCTGCCGCCTATTCTCTGCCTCTTCTATCAGTGTTGGCTTTTGCTTCCCTTGTGTCTATACAAATGCATAAAACAACCTATCTTGCATAGCTTTAGCAGAGCAGTGCCTGTGGGTTAGCATGCATAAGGTCCACATGTTGGTTAAGCATGCATGTCCACTGAAATGGCTCCTGGTGTGCGGCCGAAATGAGTCAAGAGTTTCTCTGTGAATAAAGCTAACAGTACATGGTAGATATTTAAAAAATACTTCATTCGAGCAGTAACTAGTGTTTTCCTCTCTTTGTAATATGCAAGAAAACCCATATAGAATAATCTCTAATATGTAAATCTTTAATGTGTTTTGTACAGCATCTGGTTAAAAGATGCCTTATGAGTTTACCAAGGAAAGAAAATTATTCTGTATACAGCCTGTTCAATGTATCCATTTTTAAGTAAATAACCTTATTTTAGTACACAAATTTGTTCTGGTCTTGGGTTCTTTTTTAAATTCTAACTAATGGTTACTGGAGGATATTGCAAAATCCGCTAGGTGTTAAGGTTTCTGGCACTTCCATCTGCTGGAAAAGAAATGTATTACATGTTAATGTACTCCTAAAGAGTTACAAAATACATCTCGATGTAGGTTCACTTGATTGATGTTCATTGTTGTCAATAAGCAGCCTGTGTTTTGATGAAATGTTCTGTGTCTGGTACTCTGTTAGCAATGTTGCAGTCATCAAACAAATACTGTATTAAGGAAATGGAGCAGGTGATGTCTTGAAGGGGCAACCTTATATTCTGTGAGTCAGTTTCTTTCTAGGTGTCTTCTTACCCTTTAGATTGCTGAAATGCTCCAATATCTTAATAACCAACACTAACTTCAGGCTAGTTGTACTGCAAGTCCTGAAGTGGTACACTGAATGAATAAGGGAACATATATGTTCTCTGATCCTCCTATATACACACCCCTCCCAAAATCAATGAACAGGATTGAAAACACGGGTTGCGTAGCAGCTGTCTATTGGTTGATCAGTCCAACATCTGTCCTCTGGCTCCGCAGAGCGGCCTGAGCAACCTCAGGTGGCGTGATACATAAGTAGCCCGGCAAAGATGTTGTCTTCCCTGTCACCGGTCGCCAGAGTCCCCTTGAACAGTTCAAGATAGAGCTCCTCTCCTTGCCGCATCTGCAGGAGACACGTGCGTGTGACAGTGCCGGACAACGACGCCTTGACCTGATGCAAAGTAGCGAACGGCTCTCCGTTCTCTCTCCTCAGCCCGGACAGCGAGGGGCCGGGTTCAAAGTTCAGCGTCAGCACAAAGAGGTAGACTCCTGCCAAAGGTGCTCGAAATGTCCCGGTGCCGGTTGAGTACGCCTGGCCCAAGTTTACCGATGCTTTCTCAAACACTAGCGGTCTGCTGTCACCTGGTCTGCTGTTGTTTGGCCTGCTGTGCTGTAGCCTGTTGGCCAGAAACACCAGGGGACTGTCCCCCAGCTGGGAGAGCACTGGCAGAAAAGACACAGAAGAGATCAAATGTTATTTTGAGTCTGTTTATGGGCAGTATGGACCCTTGTCATAGATATTCAGTATACCAATATACCGATTTTGTTCACCAGGGGGCAGTCTTTACTTTGTCTATTCTGGATGCTGGGAATGCTAATTCCCCCAGTCATGCAAATCTCCATTAAAATAATTCTGCATCTGCATAATTTTGTGGACAAAGGTGGTTTGGAAAGACAGAGTAGACCATTTTGAAAGTGCATTGAACCAGATACGGACCTATGCAGCTGCATTTCAAAATGCCTGGAGTGGCTTGGGGCAACAGCAACTCTTACTGTAACCCATTACCAACACTTACTTGGGGACATTGCACTGTATAGTTCAATGTTCTTATATTGTTTCACAGTAAGGTTGATGTTTACCTGAAGTTTCTCTCCTGCTGCGAGTGTTAGCTCTGTCTTTCTTGTCCTTGTTCTTCTTTAGTCTCTTGCTCTCCTTCATCATCATAGCCCACAGCTGGTCCAGGTCCAAAGTGCTCGGTGAGCTTGCCAGCCCCTCTGGGTTGCTGAAGACGTTCCTAAAGAGCTGCAGGTGATCCTCTAGACCCTGACTCAACCGAACCACCTCTGCCTGTAGTTTAGCCTCCACTCCAACGGAGGCGCTGTTGCAGCTGGCAAGACAAGGCCTGTCCTCCAACCGGCTGACCTTCTCCCCCAGCTCTTCCACGACTTTCTCAAGGCTCCACAGGTCACTATTTGAGTAGTCTGGCGGGTTCTCCGAGCCTGCGGCATCCATGAGCTGGGCAGTACTCTGGTCTCCACTTCCCTTCAGGCCGCGGGAGGCCCGGTCTACCAGGATGGAGGGCTCGTCTGAGGCGGTTTCCTCTGCCCGGGCAGCCTGCCTCAATGTGGTGAGGCTGAGGTTTTGATTCCGGATCTGCTCCTGCATGTTGAGGAGCCTCTCTTTCAGTGCTGGGATGGAATGGGCTTCCTGGTCATGGAGAGGCCAGTCCATGAATTCCATCACCTCCTCCCCCAGGAGGGTCTCGAGCACGTCAGCATGCCGGATGGCGTCCTTCAACAGAGACTGGAAGGAGCTGGAGAGGTGGTGCATCACATTCTCCAACCGCTCATCACTCTCGTTAAGTCTTCGCACATCCCTCTGGCTGCCCTGAACAGAGTCCAAAAGCTGGGTGATGTTTTGTTGTAGAGTCCTGCGCTCCTCTTGCTCATAAGCCAGGGAAACCTTGACATGATCCAGGCCTTGGTAGATCTCCTCCACAGAGGGACCCCAGCGCTCCGACCCAACAATATAGCCCCCATCCAGAGCTAGCTGGTTGTCATTGGCCATCTCTGTAACATTAATCAGGCCCTGCTCCAGGCGGGAGATGGTGTGGGTGAATGCCTTGCAGTCACAGTCTCCTGCTGCGCTAACATTCGTATAGAACTGTGTGTACAGGTAGTCCACGTCGCTCTCCGTCTCCTGCAGCTGGATCGAGTGCATGGTCAGGTTGCTGGCCAGCTCGTTGATGCGGTTTAGCACGGTTACTTTTGCTGCCTCCACTTCCAGGCCTGTCTCCATGAACTGGATCTGGCTGTTCCTCCCCGTCTGGGCGATATTCTCTTCGAGGCCTCTGAAGCCCCTCTTTAGGTCCATGACGTGGTTATTGGCCATCTCCAGGTCTTCAACCAGGGAATTCACCATCACTGTGTTATTGACCACCTTGTTGTCGAGATGGGAGATTGCCTCCCACATGGCAGAGTTGTCTGGAGGCTGCAGGACCTTGCTGGGTTCCCTCCTGTCCCCATGGCTAGTCAGGTCCCTCTGGAGTGCTTCACTCAGACGCTCCTGCTCCATCTTCATGTCTGACAGGGTGGCATTCACGGACTGGATATTAAGCTGTCCGGAATACAAAAGACATGAAGAACATTGTTATCATTTAATGCACATCATTTTCAAGTCCAGCTGATACTAACACAGAAATGAGGAACTATGTTTAAAAAGCATTATACTAAAACAGTCACCATACAACATATCCTTTCACAATCACAGTTTACAACTTATATTTTCCTCTAACATGAACATATGGGCACTTTCTATAAAAAGTGCCCATTCTAACACTTTCTATGAAAACTGTAAGTATGTTGAAAACTTGATTTAAATGTACTTTACCTGTTATACATCGGTCTTGTCATATTCGAGGTGATCCAAGACTATCAATCCACAGGGTGAGGTTAAGCTATTAAGTTTAAAGTATTCTGGTCTGTATGTGGTACAATATCTTCTGTCTGTTTTGTACTTTAAAAGAGGTGGCCAAGCAACACAAATCTCTAATATTTCTCTGTGACTGGGAACTCTGTTGGTGGTGTTTGACAGTTTTTGAAAATACAAACCAGGAATGGAAAGTACGGAGTGTGAAATATAACATTGCTGTGGAGATTTAATCTGCACTTCCTATGACCTAAATGCCTAATGTGACCGATTTAATTATAGTCCTTTTTTCCCCTCAATTTCAAATTTTGTAATGTCCAATTTGTGATTAAGGCATTGCCTCATCTTTCACAGCAGGTTAGCATTCTGGTTTGTAGGAACTGCAGAAGCTGATATCTTTCCACAGAACAATATTCACACTGATTATCCATGGAGTCACCATGGTAACAGTCTATAGTTAAGGCAATGAGAGACTGAGGGATTCACCGACCTGTAACATATTGTGGTGGTGTTTGATCTTCATCTCGATGTCTCTCTTGAAGCTGGTGATATTCAAGTGCAGCGAGGCATGCTGGGAATGTCCCCTGTCCGCCATCTCAATTCTCTGTCTCTGCAGTTCTTTTCTTACTTCCTTGATGTCCTGGAAACTCTGTTCTAGCTTAGTCTCCCAAGCCTCAGGACCCTCTTCAGCCCTTGCACCCCGCAGGGCCACCTCCTTTGCCTCCCACTGAGCGCTCCGGAGCTGGGCCACGTCCTGGGAAAGATTCCCCACCTCCATGGTCAGGCGCTCCAAGGTGCGATTGAAACCATCCAAGACAGGCTGCAGCTGGGCCATCAGCAGGGCCATCATGTGAGGCACAGGGAGGGGTGATGGGGGATCTGGCTGCATGGCTGGATCTTTGATAGAAATCAGTATGTCAATGCACAATGCTCCCTCATATATTGTCATTGTTTGAAGTATTGTTTGTGTGCTGGGTTAAGTGGTTTTTGTTGATTTTTTTCATTCAAACTCCTAAATGGCACAAATGTTTGTACATGTTTCATGGAATTCTCTCAATTCTCAACCTAAATAAGGTCTCAAAACAATCCCTGATGCCTACCATGGCCCACTGCAATTTGCATACAGAGCCAAAAGGTCTGTGGATGCTAATAAAACACCCTTCGCTATGTTCTCCAACACCTGGACAACCCAAAGACATATGCAAGGATACTGTTCACGGACGTTAGCTGTGTATTCAACACTGTCATCCTAGAAGTACAACAACCCTCCCAAAAAGACATGTTGAGCTGTCTGTGAATGGGACACTGACTACCAAAATGGGACACAATGTGTAAAGAAGGGTGTGCACATATCAGACTGTTTCTCTCAGCATCGGAACACGACAAGGATGCCCACTCTCACTCCTCGACTCTACACCGATGACTATACCACCAAGCTACTCGTCTGCAGATGACTCCGCTCTGGTAGGTCACATCACCGGCCATGAGTCCATTCATGGTGGGGTGGTTAATAGATTGTTCGCCTGGTCAAACTAACCTGGTAGTTAACATAGAAAACAGCAGAGATGGTGGTTGATGCTCACCCACTACACGCCTTGAGATTGAGGTCTTGGCTGCTAGTGCAATTAGACTCTGAGTTTGAATAGTTAGGAGTTTGAATAGTTTATCTCCCACAACCTCAGGTGCAATGTCACAGCAATCATCAAGAAGCCACACCAGTGTGTCACACAACAGCTGGAAACAAAAATATCTCAATTTTTATTACCCTGTCTACCGTAGATTCAAGTTGTATCAAGATGGAACTGTATAGCTGTACATTTACTGTAAATAAATGAATAGGATGTACTCTTACCACTTCGATCCCATCATCTCATGTGCTCATCCCTAAATGTATTATACATAAATGAGGTGGATGTTCTGTAGTCTGTCCCTATATGTTGGCTACAATTGGCAGCGTCTTTACACCAAGTATAATTAAGGGTGTGTGTAAATGTACTTAGCAAATTAAGGAGATTCTGATCCTTGTGCTGCTGCCATAATTTTTCAGAGATTGCAATGAGAGCCTTTGATGCACTAGAAATCAAAACCATGTTGGGTGACACAAACAAAATTGTTTACAAAGTAAAATGCCAAGGTCCCAAATTAGTAATAACAACACTGAAATGCTGTTTTCGGAGCAGTGTTTTGGACATTTAATGTCGCAGAGGTACTGGTCTTCCTAACTGATTGTGTTGTGATCTTGGACGGATCTGTGTTTCACTGCAGTGTTCGTGCGCACCAGAGACAGCCTTAACTTAAAATAAAGCCTCCCAGGGATTCTCACATCCTTCCTATGACATGAATGTGAGTGCATGCGTACTTGCCTGTTTGAGTGTGAATGAGTCTGACACTGAATTCTCCAATCCAAATGTATTCCCCCTGGGAATAATTCCCAGTTGTCACCCTAATATATGGACAGATGCCAGACCCCATTTAGGCTGTTTCTCTAGTGTGATCTATGTGATCGGAGGAACTTTCATCGTTCAGTTATTTTCTAACAACACTGGAAAAACCCACCATTCACAGGGAAAACAAACCTCTGACATGCTGTGCAACTAAAAGGTCAGAGGTCAGATTGTGTGGTCATACTGAGCTGATATTTCAAGTAACCCGCCCCCGCCATGAGTTTCTCTTGCAAGGGCTGACTGGTCTCAAAAACATCCCATAATTAGAATGACTTGGTAACTTGTGCTGTAGCAAAATGGCGTTCATATACATTTGCTGGCTGCCCCCCAGTGATGCTATGCTGAAAAGAAAATTTAATACCAAGTTGAATTTAGTTTGACTTGATATAAGCAACGTCAGTAATCTCTTCCTCCGGGGCTTCGTGTCATGTCTTTTTTCTAACTTGATAGGAGCCACATTAGTTCCTCCAAGCCTTTACATTATTGCTTTATTTTGACTTGATAGAAGCCACATTCGTTCCTCCAGGCTTTATGTCATGGCTTTTGACCATTGAGACTCATTTCCAAACAGAATATGTCATAGGAATAGAATGTACTACAGCAGCAAAAACTATTGTGCGTTGTGTTTGGTAATGAGACCATACAATATATTAGGCTGTCTATGTCACCAACCCACACAACCAAACACGCAACGTATGGGAAGATTTTTTTTTCCAGAAGAAAGGGAGGATTTCCTGTGAAGGAAAGAGGGCACACACACGAACACACACTAATCTCAAGGTGTCGCTACAGTGTTCTGGAGGTCCCTCCCCTGTACATCTGCTTATTATTTACGGCAGTAGTCTAAAATCTGTCGATTTTCTCAGGATGTAAATGAGACCGGCAGTTGACCAGACTAGTGCATAAATAACAGAGTGTAAACATGCCGGATGGGGGCTTTAGGACAGGAATAAGCTAATGACTGAAAGCCCTGTTGATTTGATCCCTTTCAATTCTGTGTAAATAGTAGTTTTGGATTGACATTGAAATGCCCATTCCTCAGCTTTGTTGTTGACATGCTCAAGAGTGAGCATGCGTGTATTTACAGGAGTGTCTCAAAGAGGTAAATAGACGGCGTCAGGCCCGGCGCCAAGGGGGCTTAGTCCCATCAGTTGAGATTTTAGCCCCCTTAGTTTAGGTTTAATGTGGAGAAGATGATAGGAGCAAAAGAAAAATGCCCCCCCGTTTGTGATTTCACCTGCCCCCCTTACCTCTGTCACTTTACCCTGCAACCAGGCCTGGATGGTGTTAAGGTTGACCCCGCTTCTTAACACACAACACTGCAGAGGTGAATACGTTCTTCCGCCACACTAGTCACAATCCCTGGTCTTGTAGGCAAATTCAGTAGGCAAACAACATTTGTCTTTTAGCTGATGCTCTTTTCCAGAGCGATTTTCATTAGTGACTGCATACTGCCCGAAGCCACATTACAAGTGCAATGCCAAATCTATCAAGCTACACAGGACTAGCATTCAATCTGGACCAAGTGCGGTTTATTAGGGAACATACTATTTTGGGCCAAAACGAAGGCCCCTGTTAAACGCTCCAGATGGTTTTAACCAGACTTCCTAACTTTACCCACACCTGTGTTCCACAGTGATCAACATGATGATTCTACACTCCCGGTTTACCTCCATGGCTAAAGTAGTTTTGGCGTTGGTTGGGTTGAGGGCGATTCGGTTGATCGGAGTGGTCGTAGCCTCGCTGAGGTATCTGCTCCGGGGCCTGTCGAGGGAATACTGGAGACTCTGGGTACCCCGCGTGTGTTTCGTTGCTGTCTGCCTCGGAGATGTCCAGCTCTTCCTGAGGCTTCTCAGATTCCTGGAAGTCATTCTGCACCCACTCCAGCTGGTGGGGGTGCCTGGACTGAGAGCCTAGAAAGACACCAGATGGTTGATGTGTTGGGAGAGGGGAATTTTAAACCGCACAGAAGCTGGACTAGTAGCTGTGTCACATGCCCTCGCGGGCAGATTCTGACCCTGAGAACCTTGGGTTTGATCCCCCCCCCCCCCATTCCTGACCTCATTTCAGCCCAGCCGTGCAAGTGTTTGTGCGATGGCTATTCGACTCTAGTGGTGTTGAATAATTAATTCAGTGAGACCTTTGCGGTTTAGGAAGCCTTCTCAATATGGGGCGTGGAGGAACTGAGAGTGGCCGATAACGGGGGACTTTTCAGGCCTTTGTTTTGGCCTCTTTGTTTTTGACCTAGAACGGGCTCAAAAGGGCGTTGCGTTATTTTTAGGTCCTCAAATCCAAATCTCCTGGCAATATTCATTATTATTTCTGCATGCCTGCAGATATTTGTGCGGGTGTATGTTTTTAGGACTCAGTACATTGGGCCTCCTAGCGACACTAGGCCCGTGGGTGGAGGGGGCGTGGGGAGATGTTTGGGGTCACACCCCCTTTAAGGTCTTGCTTGAGAACTTTCCACACACCCTTTCCTACCTCCCATGGGAGATGACTAATTTCCCACAGCCAGCTATGGAGTTTACTGAAAACACTCAATCCGGACCTTCAGCGTTTCCTTAGTTTGCCTGAGCCAGAAAGGGTTGGACAGAGTGTTTGACTGAAAGCCAGCTCGCCCTATCGCCCACCCCCAGCAGGTAAACAAACTGGTCAGAGGGGCCAACCTACCTGTCTGGTGAGGCTCAGTGCCTCCTGGGTGAGGTTGTCCAGCCACTGTGGGGTCTGCAGGGTCCGATACCTGGCCACCAGCCACTGGTGAGTGAGAGGAAAACAGGATGTGACCACCAGCTTTTGTAAACATAGGACTTTCCCAGCCAGTGCCTCTTGCAGAGTTAAGAGCCATTTCAATAACTGCTTGCAACAAGGCCCTTAAAGAAAAAACAGTACCAGATAGTTGTAGAAGGAAGCGGTTAATGCAGAGGAACCTCTAAGCTTTAATAGGCTGTTAGTAGGCAACCCAATTGCTCCTCCTCAGGCCAGTGTGCTTTTGACTAATTCCTGGTTGACATTCGGATGTCTTAAGGAGCCTATCTTTATGTCAGTGCCTGTTTGTTATATCTGTTGTGTGTAGCTCTATGTAAGCACCTGTTGGTCTTATTTGTTGAGTGTAGCTCTGTCAGTACCTGTTTCCTCACAGTTGACTCCTCCATGTCCTGGACAGCACCTCCACAACAGGGCCGTGAAGATCTTCTGCTTCTCTCTGTACACTGGCCGGGTGGAGAGTTTGTACCTAAACATGCAGAAGGAGATTGAGAAACAAGGTTAAAGGCAGGCTCGCGCATACAGAGCCCACATTGACTTTCATCTGTTGGACAGGAATTCAATTAGAAATTGAGTCGATGGATCCGCAAACAAGAAGGCGGCGGCAGCAGCGCTGCGTTGGGCAGTGTGCAATACAAGTCAGTCTGAGTGCGCTGTCAAATGCAACGCGGTGTGTCACTGTTGCTGGATTGTTTGTATAGTGCCGTTTGGATATGGCGCGGGATGGACTCACATGATCAGCTGGCAATCAGGCGTGCCGTTGGGACAGGGGCTCTGGGACTTAATGGTGTACTTCTCCGTCCCACAGGCCACCGCCATGGAGACGACGCGGTGGTGCACGAACGCGCACCAGTTCCTGGAAGACATGCCACATCGTTCATTTGATACCATGCAATTTGGGAGTGTAATAACACAGGAAGCGGGCGGGCGGCTTAGATTATCAGGCTGCTGGGGCTGAGGTCTAACCTGTCGTCCTCCCTGTTCTCTTCCCTGGCAGCTGCTGTGGTCTCACATGTTTGCAGTTCTGTGGTTTTCTGTGCTGCTCCAGAGAGGCGCTGACCAAGGGACCGTCCCTGAACCTAACAGTCACAGCACATGTGTACATCTATCTTGTTTAGCGGCCTATTTATCCAGCCTTGTTTGGGGTTTCTCATAGGGGCCAAGTTTTCCTTCCTGTCTGCGTTTTCCTTAACTTGTTGTATCTTTCCCAGGGGAGCCCACCTGCTGACCTCTGCCAAACCTCTATTACCAAAATGTATGTCCTGTTTTTTCCAGCTTCAGTTCCCAGGCCTGTTATAGTGAGTTGCTCACCTTGTTCATGCTAAACGTGGCACTGGAAGAACACAACCCTGCTTCGGTCTCGCCACACAGCCAATGATGACTGGGCCAAGACATGATCTTTGGTTTGGCTTTCTTGTCAGCACCTTCACATTCCTGTCTTCATATCTAATTAAGGAGTATGTATCCACTTGTATTTCCCAGCAAGTCATTTCTGGGGATGCGTGTTGCCCCATTCCATTCAGACCCAATTAACTTCATCCCCCCTCTCTGACCCCCCCTAACCTGCACATACATGCCACGAGCTGTGCTAACATGCTCCAGACCCAGGTTGTCCAAACAGTCCATTTGAGAAGATGAAGGATAGCCACAGGTCATCCAACACCACAGCTGGCGTCATCTCACCATCGGCCCCTGACCCAGGTGTGACAGGTGTGGAGGGAGGATGGATTTCACCATCTCTGGGGTGGCCCTGTCTCGACAGGCCTTTCCCGAGACCAAAACCCCCCCTCACAATCAGCAGGACACCATCAGATATGAGGTCATCAACAAGGGACACCGTTGACTATAAACACCAGGCAAATAGGCAGCCAGGGGGCTCCATGAACTGATGCATGTAGAGGGGGGGGCGACTGTTAGATTGTGGCCCATCCGATCTGGTGTTTGGGGGTTTTGCTGGCTCGCCTTCCTGAACCTGTGACTCACTGAACCATGTAGATGCCAAGGCGAGATGAAGCGGCTGTTATGTTATCCCAGAACCACTCCCCTCCGCCGTGGCCTGAAGCACTGTGTGGAGGTTGAATTCGTTGGGACATCGGTCAAGGGTTTATTAACTCTGCATGTGTGTGTGTTTGTTTGACTATGAGGGTTTCCCAAACTGAACTACTTCTATCTGATCTGGCAGACCCATCCAGGGTTGACATCAGACAGATGTGTGTTGCCATTCCCTTGCCTTATTGGAAGATACTCGACACAAGTGTGTTTTTGGCTCTGTAATCCTTAACCTTTGTGTCCAGGTCAGATCAGACTAAGACCTTTTGAAGCTCAAGGACCACAGATGCAGAGGAACAGAAAGGATTAAACCAAAAACTTCTTCTGTGACCATGGCAACCAGTGGTAAACAAGTTATCGTGTCACTCTGGCCCTTTGGGCAACATTTACAGTGAACTTTGCAATTATTTGCCCTCTTGATTAAAAAAAAAAAAAAAGAAGAAAAATACTACGATATTTTTTGTGTGGATCAAAATACGACAAGCCTTACCTTTTTTAAATTTAACAAGTAGGTTAAGAAAACGTATAGAATAGTATGTTTTAGGGTGGTTTTCTTTCGAAGTATTTGCTTGAAAAGTTTTTTTCCATGATTCTTGTCAGTCCTGCATTTATACTTTGTATATCGTCCTTTTGGGAAGATAACAGCTCTGAGTCTTCTATAGGATTTATTGTGGTGGGAGAAAACACAAGAAATTTGAGACCATTCATCGATAAAGGTCTCTCCAGATCCTTCAGAGCCCTTGGGCTTCACTTGTGGACTCTCTTCTTCAGCTTACCTTTTAATGTTTTCAATAGGGTTTAGGTCAGTGGAATGAGATGGCCGTTGCAAAAGCTTGATTATGTGGTCAGTGAGCATTTGTTTTATGATTAGAAGGAATGCTTTGGATAGTTGACCTGCTGGATAATCAAACAATGACCCAAGTTTACCCTCCTGGAGAGGCAGACTCAATTTAGTTAAATCTCCTTGAAATTCCATGATGCCATGTATCTTGTAATGACCAGGGGCCTCGTGTATCAATCGTGTGGACGCACAAATATCAGCATAAACCATGAGTACGCCAGTTTTGACGCACTTAAGGTTGGCATCTATCAATGTTGGCGGGAAAGTATGCATACGCAGATTTCAACCCATGCGTATGCACAGCCTAGTGGTTGAATTGGAAACACATTGGAAAAAAAATTGATATAGAAATATGAATTGTCTACAGGAATGCGCTAAATGTTTCCTGCAGCATCGTAGGCCTGTAAGCTACAAATAAAGTATGTGTTTTCAATCGGCCTCATTCCAGTCGGCGTCCCTGGCCACGACCCATCCTCACTCAAAACCATATGGATCACTGCCAAACTCGCAACCCCACTCTGGTATGCCACTGCAGATACTTGTTCTGTAGCGAAAATTACGCCCTGGGCCCACGTGACTTAAGCTGTGCTTGACCAATTCACTTTTATTTTGTCTACTGATGTTTCTTGAATGTGCAGTTGAAATGTTATGATTAACCTAATCGCCAATGATCACTAACTGCAACACTCCCACAGCGACATCAGTGTCCCCACCCAGGATCTTTCCACTCAGGTCTCCCCAATTATGCCAGTGATTTGCTAGTCAATAGGAGAATTATCTGTCACACTTTGCCCACCTCCTATTGTTGGACACTGGGAGAGCAGCACATCGCAATTCCTCGCAACCACCTTGATTGATCTCTAACTACTTTATTTTTGCCGGACCGCATGAGCAGCGCCGGCCAAGAAGAGCGAATGTCTCTGACAGACATCCCGTTGTTAAATAACGTAGTGATTCGAGATTAAATAGCGTTTGTATCTCCCCCGGTAAAGTGACGTATGCTTTATTTATTATTTGGTATAGCTGAAAACTTAGCTGGCTAAAACCTTCAGTATCTACATTATAATAAGCCTGAAATAAAACCGTTTACATTTATATTGCGACTGTTTCTGGCATGGAAAAGTTTGTCTTCTGTCTTGCTAGCAATTGCTCAGTTCTTATAATTATTCATAGGAAGTTAGTAGATACTAGTAAGCCTATTAGTGGATAATAAGCTGTTAAAACACAATGGTGGAGGTGAACTTGCTGAGAAACGTTAATCCGTTTAACATAATGCTCTATAATGTCTAGCACCCACTTGAACGCGTAGTGTTGTGGTGTTGTGGTTAAAGACAGACCCTTTCACATGGAAAACCGTAGTTCGAATCTATTGAGATCAACAACATTTATTAATTTTAATACGTTTGGGGTTATACAGTATTGCGACTATTACTGGTAGATGCCACTATTCTCTCGTCTTTTCACTTGATATAAAAGTTAGTTATTGTCACCTTTATTGATAATTATTGTGTCAATGTCATTCACGAATTAAAGAAAAAAAGTACATTCTTATGCCATGAAATGGCAATTGCTCAATTCCTATGAGTAGACAATTCCAGTATGTTAATAGATACTGGCAAAGCCTATGACTGGCTGTTTAAACGTGAAGTGGCAATCGTCATACAGTTCATAGACTCTGTTTGTGGTGGAAGTAAACTTAATAAGAAACGAATTCACGAACGGTCCATTAGCCGTTGAAACGGCCATTGGCAAAAGAGGATTTGTTCAGTGTAGACTCAAGAGGCTATATTGATTCCCAACAAACGCACAGCTCTGTGGTCTAGTAGTTACCGATACAGCCTTCCCTGTGGGTGGCCGGGGTTCAAATCTCATGAGGGATACATTTTCTATTGCGAGCCAGCTGAGCTAGGCTTGCCTGTTATCTTGTATTTACTACAGCAGCCACGACTTGCAATACTGAATATAAATGACTGGTTGTTGGGCTGCTTTATACGTTTCGTTAAGTGTTTAGATTCTATATCAGATAATATTATGTGAAGTTCACATTATGGGAGATTTATTTTCTTGAATCTACTGAAATTACATGGTAAATAGGGCTAATTTGGCGTATATGGGTAATTGTAGGCATTCATTGGGCGGACACCGTAAGCTCATTCACGTACGCAGTATGCCAGTACTGTATAGTATGGGTCTGATTTATCAACGGAAGCATGCAAATGTGTTGCGTACCCCAGTTTGATTAATACCAATAATTATGTGTGCATGCAAATTTTAGGATTTCCACATATGCCAGAATTTAGTTAGAAATGTATGTAAGATTGATACATGAGGCCCCAGGGCCTTTGCAAGCAAAACAACAATCGTCCCTATTTTATGCACTTCTGGTATTTGTGGCCAATAAGCTCTAGTTTTGTGTCAACTTAAATGGTGCAAGTAACAATAAAGAGCACTGTATGTGTCTTACAGATACTTACCAACCAGATGGTTTGAATTCTGGTTGGCTCATAGCTGTGTTTTTTCAGACCATATAGCACGGCTATCATTTTTTACTGATCTAATTATGTTGGTTGCTGGTTTATAAGTGCAATAAAACATCCTGGGGGTTTTAAATATAGCTAAGCTGGGTTCAGGCACTCCTCCATGCATCGTGCCTGAGAACAACTCTTAATCGTGATATATTGGCCATATACCCAACCTTACTGATTACAAAAAACGGTAAGAAATCTTATATATATAAAATATATCTCAAGAGTGGCATTTTTTCATCTTCAAAACTTTGCAAAAATCAAAAACTTTCTATCAAAAACGGATTCAGAAAAACTGATCCATGCTTTTGTTACATCAAGATTAGATTACTGCAATGCTCTTCTAGTTACCTTGATAAATCAATAAATAAACTTCAATTAGTGCTGCACGCGGCTGTTGGAATCCTAACTAGAACAAAAAAAAAATGAACACATTACTCCAGTACTAGCCTCTTTACACAGGCTATATACATACATACCTGCACGCAACCTTAGATCACAAAATGCAGGCCTTTAGACTGTACCTGAAATTTCTAAACAAACAGCCGGAGGGATGGCATTCTCTCATAGAGCTCCAGTACTTTGGAATGATTTGCTAATTAGAACTGCAGACTCCTTCAAGCGTGTACTAAAGACTCATCTCTTCAGCCTGGTCTATGATTAAGTGTAGTCTGGCCCAGGGGGGTGGAGGTGACGAAAAAGGTCTGATACTGTCCACCCTTGTTGTCTTGCCAGGTGGGCTCTCATCGCCACTAGGATGCCCTCCCTCCAATGCCATTTGGGGGGCGGAGTCACTGGCTTGTTGTTGTCGCTCTGTTGCGCACTGGTGCAATTGGGCTGTACTCTGCTGGCAATATTCGCCCCTCATTCAGGATGATTGCGGTTGGTGGGTGTCCCTTTGTTTGACGCTTGGCAATGTGGGTGGATAGATTTCCTGCCTGTTGTGCTCTGTCCGGGGCCTCCCCCGATAGGGCCACAGTGTCACTGGATCGCCCTGTCTCAGCCCCAAGGTCTTATGCTGCTATATTATTGTGCTGGAGTAGTAGGGTCTAAATTTTCCCCGTCTTCTGTCATTTTAAACTTCGAAGGACATGAGGTATTGATCCACACCGGCGGAGTATGAGGCTTGACTCGTTGCTGTCCCTGTCCAAAGTCCTCCTGGTTGTGTTTCAGATCAAGATGAGACCTGACGATTTCAGCTGCCACTCTGGTGACCCTCCTCCCCTCATTTGCCCCTTCCTTGTCCATCTGGTCATGCTTCCGATCTGGACAAGTTTTAGATAGACTCTGGGCTCAGCCCAAATGCTTCGAACTATTACAATTTGGACTCTTAAAATGTTTACCCGGCACAGCCAGACGAGGACTGGTCATCCATGAGTCTGGTTCCTCTCTAGGTTTCATCCAAAATGTCGGCCTTCTTAGGGAGTTTTACCATGCCAATGAAGTTCAACACTACTGTTGTTTTCTCCCTGGGGTTTAAGGCCGAGTGTTTTGTGAAAGCACTCTGTGACAACTGCTGATGTGAGAAATACATTTGATTACATTTGATTGATTACATATAGCGCTTCGGCTTTACTCTACACTGCAGAGACAGAAGGTGTAGAAAAGAGACATTTGAGATACAGATGAGGAGAGCAAGATGTTTAAAATTTTCCTCACTGCGATCCAAGACTGTCTTTCTTTTGGCCCAGATAACTGTAACCCAAAGACATGGGCTCTGCAGGAGGCAAACTCTTGCTGAATACAAAGTAAGGGGGAGGATAGTTGTCACAACCCAGCACTAAGCTCATTTTTCAAACACTGAGAGAACATGTCTCCTGACCTCCAACAGTCTTTAACACAGCCTTCACCCCTGCACAGACTAAAGTGTCACACGTAAACAAGTGAGTCTAACAGGTTTTTAGTGTTTTCTGGTCAAACATAATAAGATAAATATGAAAGCAAATACAAGGAGAAAGAATATCCTTTCTTAAACAAAAATTTAGGAAATATTTAGCAATATCCTCATTCCACTGGACTGGACAAAAATAATGTTAGGTGATAATGACTAGACGGTCAGTGATACTTTAACTGTTTACCTCCAAGTAGTTTATTTTGGCCCCTGGTATGTCATAAACAATATTGAAATGTTTCACAATAGAACAATATTATGTAACCTTTACAGTACGGAGACATTGGGTCTGGTGGCCCTTGCTTACTGCCTTAAAATGTGAAATGAATGTCTAACGGAGAAGTATGCAAATACTGAATTAATATCAATCCCCAGCGCTGTGAATGTGGTTAATGAAATGCTAAGAATTAGCTTGCAGTTATTTGTATTGCTTATTGTTAGAAATTCAAATCCTTAAGCCCTCCAATCACGGCTTTCTATGCACAACCTTGCTATTAGGTTGGCAGTTCAACTCCATGTCACCTCCTGCTTCGCTGTGACATCCTGTAGAGCCATCCCTGAGAGAGCACAATCGTCTGTTATTACCTCCTGTACTACCCCCAGTCCATCACCCCCCCGGCTCCTACCAGGAAGGAAGCGTCTGACCCTCTCACATAGTGCTACTGCATCCTGGGATGCTAAACCACCCACCATACCCACGGGTATCTTTACACAGACAGAAATGACACAGACACAGACGGATGTCCGACCAACAAGACGTAAGATCTCTCCGCTCTATATCCTCAAGTCCCTTTCCACCACAAAGCTTCTGGACGTAATGCTTTGGCTGTTAGTTTGACGTTGTGATACTAGAGTTGTGTTCACACAGCACCGCTGCCTATTCCCATCTATTCATGGAGGTCAAATTGGTTCATCCGGTCTCTTATCGGGAAGGGAATTGACTGAAAAAGGAAAAGTATGCTAAGGCCCTGTAGTCTTCATCATGGTTGAAGTCGTGTCATCTAAATCATAGATATTTTACTGTACTGACAACACTGGGGTCAGAAACCCCTCTAGCAAGATAAATGAAGAACTAAAAGAACAGTCCCATTGTTGTTTTGGTTAAGTATCAAAGCCCAGACTTCTTTCTGCTGGCTGCTTATACACTACAGCTGGCCTTGATAAAGCTGTCCTCTGTATCCTGCTCTGCATGTTTCCTTTTTGTTTTAGTGTTGAAAAGTGTCTGAGAGCATTTAAAGTGTTTCAATTTTGAAGAGGACCTGACTGATGCTGATGATGTTGATTCAGAAACAAATAAGAAAAGAACCAGATGGATATTGGGGTCCTGTTGGCCGTGGTGTCAACATGGACTCTGATCATCTACTGTACACAAAAGGCCTTTGTGCCAATGTCAGTGGTAGAGCTGTGAAGCCAACAACATTGAGAATCGAAGCTGATTCCCTGAGGCTGTATTTCATGACAGTGAGTCAGAGAGAAAACAGTCTGGATTACATTTTTGTCTCTTGCATAATCAAAATGAAAGGTAATTTCTGATCTGGATGACATTAGCAGTGTTCATTGTAAACGCAAAATCTGCCAACACAGTAACTTTGTCTTTTAAATTCAAATCCCGCTGTAAAGATAAAAGTGACTGTTACAGAATTGACTCCAGCCCTGATTGTGCAGTGAGAGAATAGCAGTAACAAACAGTTCCTTTTTTCCACACAGCTATTCCAGCTGCTGTAGAGGTGGGTCAGAATGGCCTTTTTCCAAATGTTTTTCGGGAGGGGTCAATGAGAGATAGGAACCCAACGGATGGAAGTTTCCGCTCTAGAAGCTAGAGCTGGGAGATGTAATCAGCGAAGCCCATGGCAGAGTTGCCCGTGACTGGATCCGGTACAGCCTGAATGCTTCTATGGACTCAACTAGGAGCGTCAAACTTTACATGTACACAAGTCTTGTCTTGAATGTACTCTTGTAGCACTCCCTAAGGATGATTTGTAATGACGGTACCTAATGAAACACAGTGACGATGGAATTGTGATAAATCAACGGTTCTCTACGACGCATTAGTGATGAATGTTACAGCTGTTTCATCCCTCCCACACTGCAGCGATTTGTGTCTGAGGTTTCTAAACAAAATGAAATAAAACAGTTTAAGCAGTTAACCACCTTGTGTTTTCCATGTTAGTGGGTTCTCTTACTGAATTGGACTGGGAGCCCCTGTGGGTTGTTCTGTTATGTTTGTCATCTGAATTGTAGTAGTCCACAGGTCTGTAGTTCTAACCCTCCCTGTGTGTTTGGCTTTTCAGAGCCTAGGTGGCCCCATGCGTACCTAAGGCCCAAAGCCGTCACGTCATCCGTGAGCCGTGCCCGCATTCCTCGCCCGCCACCTGGGTTCTAACGCGTGCATTGTTCCACACCGGAGCCCAGCGGCGTGTGTAGAGTGGAACATCCTCAGGCTCGGCACTGAAGCGTACTGTCTGCACCACAGGAGAGAGGTACCGTAGCGTGCACACTAACTTCACATTTTTCTATTCTTGTGGGGACTCAGAAACATTCCTATTCTAAATCATGTTTTACCTAACCTAAATCTGGAACCCAAACTTCATTGGTCCCCACCAGAAAAGTAAAAAAAGACACACACACCGCCACCTCCCTGGATACTAGATCAGGAAACACACCAAAACAACAGGTGACACCCCACAATAACACTGTTGTGAAAACTATTCAGCACAAAAATAAGTGTTTCTCCTAAAGCCATTTGAGTATTGAGTCACTCTGACAGATCAAAGTTTAGTCAGTGTTTTATTTCTTTGAAAACAGCCTATGTGTTTTCCCTTCACAGATCCCAACGCCGAAGCAAATGGATTTGTTAACAATGAAGAGGAAGTACTCGCCTGAATGCCTCTCCCATATCCATTGTAACCATGTACTTTGGCTGATTTTAGATGTAGCAAATTACCGATTTTTCCATGGCAGATTGAGGGTCACCGACCGTGTACCTCCCCTCAGAAGTCAAGCCTCCCGCTGATCCCAAGTCTCCTCCCCCACAACAGCTTCCAATCAAACCTTCCCATCAGAGATACTGCAGGATCTAATCGTGCACTCCTCGCCCTCAAACCTGTTACCCATTACAACAATGGCGGTGACACGCGAGAAAATAACGGTCCTCTTTGAATGATGTCGTTTGGTAGATGTTTAAACGGTTACTCTTAAACAAGGCTAATCGCAGGCTGTTTGGGCCAGCTACTCAGAGAGCACATTATCAAGGGTTCAGGCTAACTGCAGTGCAATTTGAGGCGTAGTGTATGTATCTGAGTTAAAGTAATGTTGTGTCCGCTAACCCTGCTCTGGAGTGGAGTTCAGGCTCAACCAGCAGCTCAGGCTTTGAGCACTAAGTACAGGAAACCTATAGTTCTCTGTGGATTTCCCAGCAATCTCATGAAAGTACTATTGATCAGACCTGGCTAAGGAAAATCACATGACTACTAATGACACTTTGGGGAGTTGGACCTGGAGAGAGAACCATGCCAAAAAGCCCAGCCAAGCCAAAGCAGTAAGACCATGGCAACTGTGTGGAAATGAATTTTTGTTGAAGAGGCACATGTAAATGTTTGCTAAAACATCTTGCCTTTTTTCAGTTTCCCCCATCATTAAGCTTCAGGAAGATTGAAAAGATCCAAAATGTACTTCCCGGGGGGGGTTCAAAAGAGTTTTGTGTGATCATAGGATAAAAGCCTGCAGGAAAAGACCCCCATCTTAAACAATCATCAATGCCGTATTTCTGACCGTATTCTTGACCTGGGTGGTAGCTGCTGTTGCACACGTGCTGGTAGACCAAACATGTAATGTTCTGTATGATGTTCATGCTGTGGAAGCACGCTGCGTGCGCCTGCCTGCCTGCCTGCCCGCCTGCCTGCCTGCATGTCTGCCTGTTTGTAGATCCACAGGTGGTTGCTCCAGTGTATTCCTTCCCCTTAAGACCTGTGCTGTCTGTTGAATAAGAGCTGGCTAGCTACTGTGAGAACACAAACACTCACCCGGTGCGGGCAGGGTTGCTCCCTCCATCTCCTGCTGGGGGAGCTGTCTGCTCAGGCAGTAGACCCAGGGACGCTTGTCCTTGTGCTCTGTGGCCATCAGCCTGGTGGACGGTCACGTCAGGTCTGTGGCCATCAGCTTGGTGGACAGTCACGTCAGGTCTGTGGCCATGTGGTCCAGCCCTCAGGTGAGGGATGTCGAATCCCCGAGACCCCGGATGGACACCAACCCCCATCCCCTGGGTATTCCATCCCCCCTTCTCGACTGGCAGGCCGGGCTCCTCGTCCTCCACCTCTGGGTCCCTGGCCCTCACCTCACAGTGAGCTGTCACCAGCAGGCCCACCACCAGCAGCATCAGTTCTCCAATGGCGGTCATGTCTCCTCCTCTGCCAACAGTATCTGAGGCCTCTCTGGGTCTGCTATTTGTTTTTAAATAGTTGCGTTTTGGCAATACCCCGCCCCCACCGTAAAAAAACACAAAAAACTCCCTAATTTCTCCTCCCCGTACTCAGAGTGCCCTCCCCTTGTTCCCCTCACACACTGACTCTCACACACACACACACACCGGCTCCCCTCCTCCAGTCGTTTTCAAAGCCCTGCAACAATCCTCGGAAATGAGTCCCCCCACCCCCAGCCGGTTCCCTATGGAAAGGTTGCAGGGCCTGGAACAATGAGCCCGTGGCTGTGCCTCCCTCGCATCTCTCAGGCCCGCAGGCTGGAGGTTCTGTCAGGACCCCCCACCAGACACACGCACACCCAAGCCGGGATGGTGAGGAAGCAGCCCATTTCTCTTGGCAGGTCACTGAAATTCTTCTGTTCTTATCAGTGCACTTCTGTCTCTCTTACTGGCAGATTGCAGGAAAGGGATGTGAGGGGAGAAAGAGAGAGAAGGAGCGAACACATTTTAAAGAAGCGTAGGAGTGTTGCCAAAAGGATGAAGTCTGATGTATTTGCACGGGAGGGTCTCTGGACAAATCTCCTTTGCGTGGTCGGAGTCCATATGCATCAGGATCACACTGACTCCCACACTGACTCCCACACTGACTCCCACACTGACTCCCACACTGACTCCCACACTGACTCCCACACTGACTCCCACACTGACTCCCACACTGACTCCCACACTGACTCCCACACTGACTCCCAC
>JACXGJ010005496.1:0-38874 GCA_016801105.1 Esox niger
TTATTACAATTATGATTTTAGCTTTCAAATGGTTATAAACAATGTCTTTATGTGACCACAGCGGTGGGCTACACTTCAATGTGTAAACATTCAATGCAGGTAAAACCATGTTCTAAACATGTAACAGCACATGCAAGTGTGTATATATTTAGTAGACTTAATTTGAGAGGATTCATCTGCCAATTGGAACAGTTAAAATGTTACCTTTTGTACATTTTGAAAATTGTGTGATCCTGGGACATGAGTCACAAAACATTTGTCTGAATCCCTGGATTAATTTTCTGTTTGTGAGATTACCAGAGCCAATACAAAAAATAGTTTAAATATAAATATATATTTATAATGTAATATATTTACAACCACATGTAAGTGATCCAAATACATTTGAGAATGTTATGTCAGGCATTAAAATAGAAGAAGGAGAAGTATATAACTTTAAATTTGAATGGACTTTGCCACAAATCCATGCTGTATGGTAATATCCACATTTAAAAACAGTTTCAGTGTAGCTATTTTTATTTTTGGTGTAGTGATTATTAATTTCATGAGTGGGATGTTCCACTTTTACCCCGTATAAGGCAATGATCATGTAAAGATTATATTGCATTATATTTTATTTAATCTCGACTTTTACCAGTTTCTCTTTTCCAGTAAAGTGGCCCCGATAGGATTTTTATGGTTGAGATACCCCAAATGTGTACATATGTAGTTTGTCTTATTTATCATTATTATTATTATTATTATTATTATTATATTCAGCCTGAATATTTTAGAAGAATACGTCTTCATATCGTATGTAGTTATACCAGTAAATGGAGATCGGACCTGGATTGTATTTGCCCGAACAAGACTGTTGTCATTATTTAAGTGGTCAAATGGGTCTAGTTTCTGATGAAGGATTTGTTAGGCCTTTAGTTTCGATGGAGTTTATGAATGACAGAGCTATTATAATGTGGTCATGTGGGACATTCTTATAAATAAACGATTCTCTACCTAAATCACGCGACGTTCTACGTGTCAATGTGTAGCACTCTGTTGACAATTACACCCCACTCAACAAGGTTACGCGTTTTTATTTAGAATGATGAACGGAAATGAATAGTCTTAATTATTAGCCCGTTCCTTAATTCAGTGTTTTATTTATCTTGTTCCCATCTCTGTTGTCAGTGGGTAGTAAAAAAAAATATGGCTAATATTTGGAAGTGGACAATAAAATCTAAATGACATTTTATGATACAAACTATTATTTATCATCCGAATTTCAAGAATAGCAACCGTTTTTTCCAGAGTTCAATGAATGCATGACATAAATATTTGTTTGTTTTTGGTTAGGCGGGCTTTCCTACGTCATGTCTGGCAATGTGACACTGAAATTGGCTACTTGTAATTAAACACAAGATTCACTGAGATATCTGACAGTTTTATCTCGAATTGGTGGAAACGAACCCGACTTAGGAAACAACGACTAGTACCCCAACCTAACACCTCCACACATCAGACTGACTGATCCAACACTCCTACGGCCGCCCCAATATACACTTTAGCCGCGGTGTTAACCCGGTTTCTTTGCGCACCGGGTGGTAGCCTTGGCTATTTTGGTAATCTGGTCTGGACGGAAGGATATCACGCAGACAGACTCGCTTCTCTATGACACTACCCCTTTCCATATACCTTTCTAAGAACTACACGTTGGGGTGGTGATCACCGTTTTCCCTGATCGTGTCAAGGCTAGCAGTGTGTCCGTCTGGCTCAGTGGCGTAAACAGGCCCATTACAAGCTCGATGGACTTCAAAAGGCCACCTTATTATCTGGCTGAGCAGTTAACTGATCTTAGAAGCGCGTGCACTTCAAAGGCACGCGTGTAGGTGTGGCATGAGTTAACTGTACAGCACCTTTGGGGGGACGAGGAGGTGGGGGATAGATAGCTCTCAGATCCTTCTTCCCTGGGTATAAGAACCTGACAGACCGACCGTATATTTAGTGTTCTATCGTGGTCTCGTGTCTCAGGTGTCTTTGTAGAAATCCCGGGTCTATAGAATTGCAACGATGGAGTATTTTGTGGATTACGCGAGTTATGCCAGCGAGATGAGTGCTTTTTTCACTGACCCATACTTTTTGAATACTTGCTTGAATACAAACAATATCACCGATCAAACACAGGACTCATGCAGAGGTAAATTATATATATATATATAATATTAGTAATAGGCAACAATTATTACAGGTTTGGTCTCTTGCAAAGATATACTGTCTGAAAACTCGATAGTACATCTTGAGCTGCTTAAAGCTGAAAAAGCAGCATTTGCCTAAAACGGTGTCTTTCTCTACCCTTGTAGGAAAAGGAAACAAAGAGAAAGAAAGAAGTGTCTTTAAACTGAATACCTGTATAGCCTAATTATATTCTCTCCTCATTCCTGCAGCACGCCAAGATGCTCTAGTCACGGTGCAGGCGGACAACGTGCGTCGCCGGAAACGGACGACCTTTAATAAAATGCAACTCAGTGAGCTGGAGAGGGCCTTCTCGGTCACGCGGTATCCTGATGTCAAAACGAAGGAATCTCTCGCGTCGCTCACTGGGTTGCCTGAGTCCAAGATCCAGGTATGTTAGCGTGGTGATATGCTGCATTTTGACAATATCTATGACACGGGTAGCCGATTTGTCAAATAGCTAATTCGTTACATAACAGTAAACTGGAACAGAGACATCACAAATAAAGCACTAATAGATTCCCGCTACTCATCCACAGGTATGGTTCCAAAATCGACGTGCGCGCTACTTCAAGAGCAAGAAACCGCAAGAAGCCCTATCACCAACAGCACTGGAGCAACCCTTCGCTCAAAAACCCCTCCCTACGACCATGCCTCTTCCATATCCTCATCAATACCTTCAACACCCATCTCCGCCTCCCCGCTACCCTTCCCCAAGTTTACCTGAGGCCTCCAAACTTTCCTCAGATTTCTTGACTCGGGGCCAGTCAATGTACGAAGTAATGCATCCCATTTCAACTCCCAGAGACCAAACGATGGATTACCCACTGGACAATATTGAAAACCTATATCCATCGTATTATAACCATGAAACAGCCCAACGTAATGTCACACAAGTTACTGGGAACATTTCAGATAAGGTCACTGGTGACGTAGTCGGGGACGCGCAGGGGCCACACGCCGTAGCTGGGAGCCGCTGTGGCGCGTCTGACCAGTACGAGTCTGCGCAGGATCTACCGATGCAGTATCAAAGTTTCGCCACCTGGGGAAGCCAGAAAGACGACTTTCTAGAAGACCTTCCTGAGTTATACTCACAGGACCTCAATGACATTAATTTGTCTGATTTGGTTGTTTCAACTGCTCTGATCGATTATCTTCTCAACTGAATTCATACAAGTCAACATATTGAACATGTACATTGGTGTTAATAGTTTTCCAAAAGAGTATATACGAATTCTAGTTATATTTAATTATAGGCTTTAAAACATGTTAAAGCATTACATGGCCAATGCCTATTGTTTACTGTTTATGATTAGGCTATGGTATTTAATTTAATAAATTATAAGTCCATTTCTAGTTGAATTTATTTGAATGAATTCACGTGAGTGGCGAATCTGTTAACCATTGCATACGGTACATCAACAAAATGTTCGCGAGCTACCACGTGGCGCTATGGCTTAGTTGGTTAAAGCGCCTGTCTAGTAAACAGGAGATCCTGAGTTCGAATCTCAGTAGTGCCTTTTTTTGGCGTCACACATTTATGGTTGTTTTAAAACACGTACTTGTGTCATCTTCTGAGAACACAAAAGAGCGTACGGTATAGTGTTTGAGATGCAGTGCACTTGAAAACCTTTACATTTGAAACGTATATGTGTTACTTAGCCTACAGATTTTCCTCATCACCAAGCCGACATGGCAACTTTTCTATTTTCTGCCAATAAACTTCGTTGCCAGCAAACAAGGCAAACGCTAGACAAATTAGCTTCTTTACTTAAACGAGAATACGTAGATTGGCCGACAAATAAATTGTACTAGCTTGCTAACATTAGCTGCAGTCATCAATAAGTAAGCTGTAAACTACAGGTACACAAATATAAAATCTACTGTACTGAATGACAATGTTCGATTTTTTATTTATGTAATATATACATATAAACGACGTTACAACTGAATGACAAGTGAGCAACGGATTGTCTCCTTTGGTCGCCATTCGGTAGAATGAATCCTTGAAAAATGACCGTTGACTTGAATACCCGCTATACGCGTTAGAAAGAAAAAAGTAATCATTTTGAATCACACCTTATGTTTCAATTAAACGTAATTTATAACAATTATTAACAGATTTTCAAAAAAGCTAATATGGAGATTCAGTCAGATGGTACTTAGCTTTATATGGAAAGGGAAGCTATTCTCTTCATGCATAGGGGAAAAGCATAGGGAAACTGAAATATCATAATTAGAAGTTGGCATGCGTGAAAATAGTGACGCATGAAGCCGAGTCATTCGAAATTTCAACCTAGTTTGCTCCAAGGAAAAGAGCCGAGGCTTACTCCAAAAAAATACCGTGTGATTGAGGACGTAACAGACATCCGAAAATGCTTGTTTTATTACAACTAGTTGGGCGTTCCAAGCATAGATAATAGACCAGTAGATGGGCTGATGTTATGGAGCCCCTATAAATCAGAATGGAGTAATTTGACAGCCATCTTACCTGGGACCTGTTCTAAATAATCTACAATAGAAACACATGGCAGAAGTAGCATTTTAAGTCTTTGTAAGAGTTAATAACCACTGTCATGCACAGCACGAATACAATTACTGTACTTTTCTAAATATTGACAAAATAAATATTTGTAAATTGTTTTCAATTCCTAATTTAATAATTTAAAAGTAAAATATGGGTAAATGTTATTTAATGTATGAATACAAGACACGGATTAGTACTTTAAATACAGTGCAAATGTATATTGCATACTGTATATATGCTTACTGTAAAGTTCAATCTAAAATACTTAAAAAGGCTGGTAATAAGAAAAATGTACACCTAATTACCCCTTTTTCCCAGCTCCTAAATATATATACGCCTATAACTCCGACTCATTCTACTTATCCACAAATCTAAAATACATTTTCCACACAAGCTAGCCCTGTTACCCAAATACCCAAATATACATTTCTTCAAAATCCAGGCATGCAAACCATATAGTTTAAAATACAAGAAAGTGCTTCTTAAGTAAGACCACACAGTTTAAACACATTCATAGCAGTGTTAGTATTTGAATTCCCTTATTGTTGTAGACTTTGGCGATGTGATTTTGTTGAAATGTAAAATAGTTTTTAAATAACAAGAAGAAAGGTGAGAAGCTGTGATTATCAATTCCATGCTGGGTCTTGATAACATGTTCTCCCATTTTGAAGATATCTTGTGCACCTACAGTGGATATAGAAAGTCTACATATCCCTGTTAAAATACCAGAATTTTTGTGATGTAAAAGAATCAGACAAAGATAAATCATGTCAGATCTTCTTCCACTTTTAATGTGACCTATAATGTGAACAATTTAATTGAAAAACAAACTGAAATCTCAGAGTGGGAAAAATGAAAAACCAAAACTTTACAATAACCTGGTTACATAAGTGTGCACACCTTCTTATACCGTAACTGGGGATGTGGCTGTTTTCAGAATTAACTAATCCCTTTCAAAATGTGAAATAAAAGTCATTACACACCTGCCATCATTTAAAGTGACTCTGATAATCACAAATAAAGTTCAGCTGATCTAGTAGGAATTTCTTTAGATGCATCTCAGAGCAAAAGCCATGGACCGTCGAGAGCTTCCAAAGCATCAGAAGGATCTTATTGTTGAAAGATATCAGTCAGGAGAAGGGTACAAAATAATTTCCAAAGCATTAGATATATCATGGAACAAAGTGGAGACAGTGTTCATCAAGTAGTGAAAATATGGCACAACAGAGACATTACCAAGAACTGGACGTCTCTCCAAAACTGATGAAAAGACGAGAAGAAAACTGGTCAGGGAGGCTTCCAAGAGGCCTACAGCAACTTTAAAGGAGCTGCAGGAATTTCTGGCAAGTACTGGCTTTGTGCTACGTGTGACAACAATCTCCCGTATTCTTCATATGAATGGGCTATGGGGTAGGGTGGCAAGTTGGAAGTCTTTTATCACAAAGAAAAACATCCTAGCTCGGCTGAAGTTTGCATAAATAAACAAGTCTCCCAACAGCATGTTGGAAAATGTGTTATGGTCTGAAGAAACCAAGGTTGAACTTTTTTCCAAAAGGTAAATTTGATGCAAAAACAACACTGCACATCACCCAAAGAACACCATACCTACAGTGAAGCATGGTGGGGGTAGTATCCTGCTTTGGGGCTGTTTTTCTTCTGTTGGAACCTGGGGCCTTAGTCACGGTGAAGGGAATAATGAACAGTTCTTCCATATAACAGTTCTGAATATAACCTTCAGGTGTTCATTAGAAAGCTGAAGCTGAAGTTGACCTTTCAGCACAGCACTGACCTAAGGCACACATGCAAATACACTAAAGCATGGCTTCACCAGAAGAAGATTAACGCTTTGGATTGGCCCAGCCAGGCCCCAGACCGGAATCCAATTGGACATCTGTGGGGTGATCAGAAGAGGGTTGGGCACAAGAGATGTCCTCACAATCTGACAGATTCTTTGCTTTGGCAAAGAAGAGTGAGCAAATATTGCCACGTCAATCTGTGCCATGTTAATAGACTCCTAACCTAAAAGACAGAGTGCTGTAATAAAATCAGAAGTTGCTTCAACAAAGTCAAGTCACATTTATTTATGAAGCACATTTAAAAACAACTTATGTCATCCAAATTGCAGTACAGTCTAAACATATGGCCAACTAAACGTATTTATAGGACACGACAAACAAAAATAGAACTTCCTACCCATTTGCAGACTCAACTGCTAAAGAAAAAAATAGGTCTTATGTTGGGATTTAAAATTGTTGTAACTAATAGAGGACCTAATATACAGTGGGGAGAAAAAGTATTTGATACACTGCTGATTTTGCAGGTTTTCCTACTTACAAAGCATGTAGAGGTCTGTAATGTTTATCATAGGTACACTTCAACTGTGAGAGCCAGAGTCTAAAACAAAAATCCAGAAAATCACATTATATGATTTTTAAATAATTATTTTGCATTTTATTGCATGACAAAGGTATTTGATACATCAGAAAAGCAGAACTTAATATTTGGTACAGAAACCTTTGTTTGCAATTACAGAGATCAAACATGTCCTCTAGTTCTTGACCAGGTTTGCACACACTGCAGCAGGGATTTTGGCCAACTCCTCTATACAGACCTTCAGATCCTTCAGGTTTTGGGGCTGTCGCTGGGCAATACGGACTTTTAGCTCCCTCCAAAGATTTTCTATTGGGTTCTGGTCTGGAGACTGGCTAGGCCACTCCAGGACTTTGAGATGCTTCTTACGGAGCCACTCCTTAGTTGCCCTGGCTGTGTGTTTCGGGTCTTTGTCATGCTGGAAGACCCAGCCACAACCCATCTTCAATCCTCTTACTGAGGGAAGGAGGTTGTTGGCCATGATCTTGCAATCCATGCCCCCATCAATCCTCCCCTCAATACGGTGCAGTCGTCCTGTCCCCTTTGCAGAAAATTATTCCCAAAGAATGATGTTTCCACCTCCATGCTTCACGGTTGGGATGGTGTTCTTGGGGTTGTACTCATACTTCTTGTTGCTCTAAACACGGCAAGTGGAGTTTAGACGAGAACGCTCTATTTTTGTCTCATCAGACCACATTACCTTCTCCCATTCCTCCTCTGGATCATCCAGATGGTCACTGGCAAACTTCAGACGGACCTGGACATGCGCTGGCTTGAGCAGGGGGACCTTGCGTGCGCTGTAGGATTTTAATCCATGATGGCGTAGTGTGTTACTAATGGTTTTTTCGGAGACTGTGGTCCCAGCTCCCTTCAGGCCATTGACCAGGTCCTGCCGTGTAGTTCTGGGCTGATCCCTCACCTTCCTCATGATAATTGATGCCCCACGAGGTGAGATCTTGCATGGAGCGCCAGACTGAGGGAGATTGACCGTCATCTTGAGGTTCTTTAATTTTCTAATAATTGCACCAACAGTTGTTGCCTTCTCATCAAGCTGTTTGCCTATTGTCCTGTAGCCCATCCCAGCCTTGTGCAGGTCTACAATTTTATCCCCGATGTCCTTACACAGCTATCTGGTCTTGGCCATTGTGGAGAGATTGGAGTCTGTTTGATTGAGTGTGTGGACAGGGGTCTTTTATACAGGTAACAAGTTCAAACAGTTGCAGTTAATACAGGTAATGAGTGGAGAACAGGAGGGCTTCTTAAAGAAAAACGAACAGGTCTGTGAGCACTGGAATTTTTATTGTTTGGTAGGTGATCAAATACTTATGTCATGCAATAAAATGCAAATTAATTATTTAAAAATCATACAATGTGATTTTCTGGATTTCTGTTTTAGATTCCGTCTTTCACAGTTGAAGTGTACCTATGGTAAAAATGACAGACCTCTATATG
This sequence comes from Esox niger, assembly GCA_016801105.1. Lineage (NCBI taxonomy): Eukaryota > Metazoa > Chordata > Actinopteri > Esociformes > Esocidae > Esox > Esox niger. The sequence continues at coordinate 8,558 of JACXGJ010005496.1, forward strand.
CTTTGTCAGTAGGAAAACCTGCAAAATCAGCAATGTATGAAATACTTGTTCTCCCCTCTATATAAATGAAGGCTGTTCCACAACTTTGGAGCAGCACCAGAAAGGGTTAATAGAGCGAGAGAAATTATCTGGTAGTTTGCGTTTAGAGAGTAGGCATGGAAGGATGGCATTGTATAATCAGACACATATATCTACTATCTCAACATTGCAAATAGGAAAACCAAGTGACAAGACAAGATCTAGCGTATGGCCAAGCTGGTGAGTAGATTCCATAAGTCAAGAAGTTGTAAAAACTCTTAGCTAGACAGCAAATATGAATATTAAAATAAATCGCCAATAATCAGAAGATTATCAGAAGCAGGTACAACAGAAGATAGGAATCCTATCGTATTTAGGAGGTCTATATACAATCGCATATAGCAATGGACTGGAAAGTTCCACGTTGATCAGCTGTAATTCAAAACGTTATGTTTCAACTGACAGAGTCTTATACTCCAAACTATTTTTAAAATAACTGCTAATCTTCCACCACAACCAGCGATTCTAGGAGAACAAAAAAATCACAGTCGCTGGGAGAAAGTTAACAAAGAGGACTTTTGTGTCTGAGATATGGCTTAACAACTTTCAATGTTTAGCCATATCCCAGACACAAAAAAGAAATCAATTTCAATAAAAGTTTTGTTCAAAATAGACCTTGCATTTTCCAAGGCTATTTTAACAGAGATGTGATCAGCCAGATGGCATGTAGCAGGATCGCCAGGATTCTTTGGAATGGGATTGTACTAAAGTATTAGTTTAAGGGTGTGCACCCTTTCACTGACATGATAAATATTTTGTCTCATTGGGCAAACTGGGTTTTTTTACATTTAAAAAATGCAATTTTAACAGGGGTGTGTAGACTTTTTATATCCACTGTAGCTCTTCTTAAACAAGTACCTGGACCTTTGAAAGATGGCACATTCTTTTTACAGAGTTTGTGTCCATCCGTCTCCAGATGGATTTTTCTGTGCTTGTTTTCACTGCTTCACATCCAGGGAATGCAAGTACTAGACCTCTTTTGTTCTTTTTTGAAAGAAGATGGTAGGATTTGACATACTGGAGAGCCTGATTGATGGTGAAGCAGTCTTGGCAGGTCTCACAGGACAGCATTGGGCTAACCTGAGATGAGATTGCACATAAATAAAGTGAACTAGCTGTGCACACATGCCGACATTGGAGGCATGGCCATCCATTGTTATGGCCCACACTCTGATGTTGATCTCAGCCAGGGCATAGAGAATGTGGCTTACCAGCTGTGCCTGCACCTCAGCTGTAGCCGTGTGGGTGAAGTAGTAGGCCATAGGAGCTTTCCAATGCCCTGCAAGCCCAACCACCATTATAACCATGGCTTCTGTGGCTTCCTCTGCCCCCAAGTTAACAGAACCAGTCATCTTCTTATTAATTGGATCCAAAGAAATCTGCTTTCTTACTGACATGGCATCCAACATGAGTCAGACATTTGAGTATGTGAAGGGGTCATTTATAAATATATTTTTAGGGCCAAGATCATGTTGTGGTTTATGCCGGGATCCCCCTCTACTGGTTGCATCCACCTATGAGTGTACAACATTTAATTTCGGGTAATAGAGACTATTCTGTATAGGAGAATCTCAAACAAATCGTATTGTCTATTTCTGCTATGGTATTAATGTCAAAACACCTTTTGGCAACAAATTCTGGAAAAACAAGTGGTATTGCTTAGATGCCGAGATGCAGCGTGAGTAAAAACGCTTTGCTCTCTTGTATAGTTCTTAAAAGTATTTTTAAAGAGGTGCACAGGTACTGTATGCCTGAGAATGTTGAAAAATAGTAATCTTAACCAATAATCTCTAACCTTAAAATCATACAATGTAAATGTGTTTAACTATCATCGTTATCTTATATTATCTTATAATGCAGTATGTCTTTTAATCTGAACAACATATTCAATAAAAATATTGTAGTCTCTCTTATCCTATCTTGTTTATTTTAACTTGCCAGATGATACATTGTATACCAATTTTCTGCACTGGTGGTGGGAATCAGACAGGCTTTCTAAGCATTGTGGTATAAGCTTGGACTAACATGGAAAACGTGAGAAAAATGGATAGCTAGCTAGAGCATATTCAGCAGGTGTGACAACTTTGCCATCTGCTACCCATCGTCCCCCTGCAGGAGGCAGGCTTCAGCGCTCGATGTCACCGGCCTTCTGACACCATTGCCCATGATCAACTCATCACACCTGTTGTCTCGTTTAGCGCACCTGATCATCATCCACAGTCATTTCCCTCAGTATATATGTTCCCTCTGCTCTTTGTGTGTTATTGTCTCGCCAGTGTGAACATTTATCAGGTCTTCTTTATGAATAAAGACTCTGAACCGACTCCTCAGTCCGCTGCTCCTTTTTCGTACAACACAGCTGACAGCATAACACATACAACAAAAGAAAAGGAAAAGGATGGAGCACATAGGAGTCGAAAAAGAGAACGGAGTTGCAGGGGCAGTGAAAGAACATTCCACCATGCTGGCCAAGGCGTCGCGATGGAGGGCATCCTACAGGCTGTTCAGCACCTAGAGTTGGGCCAGTTCACTCCCGCAACACTGGCCGTATCAACACCTCCCCAGCCTGCACCTTCCGGAGTAGGGGCGATGCATATTCCACTTCCTTGGGGTTATGACGGAGCGACGGACCGCTGCCATGGTTTTCTTCTACAAGTGGACATCGCGCTCCAGGTGATTCATCCTGCGCTGACTGATGCCCAGAAGATCTCCTCGCTCGTCTCCTGCCTGTCCGGAACACAGAGGGGCCCATCCAGGGCAGCTACGACGAGTTTGTCCGCCGCTTCTGGGTCGTGTTCGAGCATCCACACGAAGGAAGAAAGGCGGGCGAACGGCTGTTCCATCTGCGGCAGGGGACGAGATCCCTGGCAGAGTTCCGAACCCTGGCAGCGGGTTCTGGGTGGAACGACCGGGCCCTTTTCGACCACTACCGCTGCAGCCTTCAGGAGGACGTCCGAAGGGAGCTGTCGTGTCGGGACATGAACCTCTCCTTTGAACAGCTGGTGCAGATATCGATCCGTCTCGACAACATGCTGGCTGCCCGAGGACGTCCTGGCGGGGGCCCATACGTTCCAACCCACCACCTGGACACCGCCGTCCCTATGGACCTGGGGAAGGCTGCACTCCTGGGCAGAGGGCAAGGAGGAGGAGAGCAGAGGGGTTCCACTAAGCGTTGGCGCAGTTCCGCTGCTTTGCGCTACACTTCCTCCTTCAGCTCCAGAGGTGACAGGCATGGCGCTTCCACATCTCCCCAGGTAGCTCATGCCCATTCACCATTTGTTTTTACACTCACTCTATGCACAGTCCCTGTTGAGTTCCCCGGTTTTCCGTTGCTTTCCCAGTGTAAGGCGCTGGTAGATTCAGGCGCTGCTTGGAATTTTATCGACGGGGCTTTCGCATTACGTGAAGGTATTCCCCTCCAGGTCCTTGCAACCCCCCTACCAGTAAGAGCTTTGGACAACCTGCCACTAGGGTCAGGCTTTGTTACCGAGTTTACTGCCCCGCTCCTTATGGTCACTTGCGACCGACACAGCAAAACCATTACACTTCCCGTTATGTATTCTCCCATGTTCCCGGTAGTTTTGGGTTTCCCCTGGCTGTCTCTCCATGACCCTGTCATTTCCTGGTCTAGTCAGGTCCTTTCGGGGTGGTCGTGGAAGTGCCAAGGTAGGTGTTTGGGTGTTTCCGTGGGTTCAACCACGGTAGAAAGTACAGACAGTGTTCCCGCTGTGCCAATTCCTCCCGAATACAGGGACTTGGCAGCAGTCTTTTCCAAGGCTAAGGCTACTGTATTGCCACCTCATAGGCCGGGGGATTGCGCGATAAACCTCTTAAAGGGGGCTGCACTCCCTAAGGGTCGCGTGTATTCACTGTCCCGCACCGAGACTGCGGCGATGTCCGCGTATGTTGAGGAAACGTTAGGACAGGGATACATTAGGCCCTCCAAATCACCTGTGTCCTTGAGTTTCTTCTTTGTGAAAAAGGATGGTGGTTTGCACCCGTGCATCGATTACAGCACGCTGACCAAAATCACCATCCCATTCAGTTATCCTCTTCCCCTAATCTCTGCGGAAGTCGAGAGGATGCATGGGGCCTGCTTTTTCACGAAATTGGACCTCAGGAGTGCCTATAACCTAGTGCGTATCCGGGAAAGGGGACAAATGGAAAACAGCCTTCAGTACTACGTCTGGCCATTATGAATATTTAGTGAGGCCGTACGGTTTGATGAATGCTTCTTCAGTCTTTCAATCTTTCATCAACAACGTATTCAGGGATATGTTGTGCGAAGGGGTAGTGGTGTATATTGACGACATCTTGATATACACTGCTACCCGCGCTGAGCATGTCTCGTTGGTACGTAGAGTGCTTGCTAGGTTGTTGGAGCATGACCTGTACGTGAAGGCCGAGAAGTGTCTGTTCTTCCAGTCGTCTGTGTCCTTCCTGGGGTACCGTTTCTCTCGCACGGATGTGGCTATATAAGAGCATCACATTGACGCTGTGCGTAATTGGCCGACCCCAACCACGGTAAAGGGAGTGCAACGATTCTTAGGCTTCGCCAACAACTATAGGAGGTTTATCCAGGGCTTTAGCCAGGTCGTGGCTCTGATCACCTGAGGGGTGGGGCGACTCGGTTGCAATGGACCGCGGAGGCGGAGCGGGCGTTTGTCGAACTGAAACACTGTTTCACCACCGCTCCGATCCTGACACATCCAGACCGCTCCAGTTCATTGTGGAGGTGGACGCGTCCGACTCTGGTCTCGGGGCGGTCCTCTCCCAATGAACGGGGAGTCGGAACACGCTCGTGGGCGAGCGTAATTACGACCTGGGTGATCGTGAGCTGTTGGCCGGGGTGAGAGCCCTGTCGGCGTGGCGGCACAGGTTAGAGGGGGCCAAGCACCCTTTCCTCATCGGGACTGACCACCGCAACCTGGAGTACATGCGGGCCGCGAAGAGGCTGACCCCTTGCCAGGCCAGGTGGGCTATGTTGTTCTCCCGGTTTCTTTTCATTCTCACTTACAGGCCGGGGAGCAAGAACATCAGGGCCGACGCGCTGTCTCGCCAGCATGACACGGAGGAGCGGCCAGTGGATGACGCTCCCTTATTGTGTATCGTGGCGCCGGTGGTGTGGGAATTGGACGCGGACATTGTTTGTGCGCAGCGTGACGAGCCCTCTCCGCCCGCATGCCCTGAGGGCCACACGTATGTACCAACGTCTGTCTGTGACCGGCTCATCTACTGGCCCATACCTCTTCCTCCTCCGGTTATCCCGGAATCGGGCAGACCATGCGGGCCCTGGCCAGTAAGTACTGGTGGCCTACATTGGCTAAGGACGTGAGGGTGTACGTCTCTTCCTGCTCGGTGTACGCCCAGAGTAAGGCACCCTGACTCCTGCCTATGGGTAAGTTGCACCCCTTACCCATTCCACAACGACCATGGACCCACCTGACTGTTGATTTTCTAACAGATCTCCCCCCTTCACAGGGCCATACCAGGCGTTTATGCAGCACCTGGGGGTCCCGGTCAGCCTGACCTTGGGCTACCACCCACAGTCCAATGGGCAGGTGGAACGTGTCAATCAAGACGTGGGCAGGCTCCTGCGGTCCTACTGCCAGGACCGGCCTGGGGAGTGGGCGGAGTTCCTGCCATGGGCAGAATATGCCCTGAACTCCTGTCACCACTTCTCCACGGGGATATCCCTGTTTCAGTGTGACCTGGGCTAGACCGGTACCCCTGTGGTGGACAATTGGTTCCGGCGGGCAGCGGGCAAATGGGAGGCTGTGCAGGCTCGCCTCAGGCTCGCTGTCCGCCGCCAGAAAACCTGTGCGGATTGCCACTGCGGGGAAGCCCCGGTGAATCGTACGGGCGACCGTGTCTGGCTCTCGACAAAGGACCTGCCCCTGCCGGAAGCTGAGCCCGCGGTTTGTGGGGCCCTTTAATGTCCTGAGGAGAGTCAACGAGGTAACATATCGGTTGCGTCTTCCTCCTGACTACCGTATTAACCCCTCGCTTCAACTGCACGTCGGGGGGGGGTACTGTGACAACTACGCCATCTGCTGCCCATCCTCCCCCCGCAGGAGGCGGGCTTCAGCGCTCGATGTCACTGGCCTTCTGTCACCATTGCCCATCATCCACTCATCACACCTGTTGTCTTGTTTAGCGCACCAAATCACCATCCAAAGTTGTATTGTGTGTTATTATCTCGCCAGTGTAAACATTTATCAGGTCTTCTTTATGAATATAGACTCTGAACCGACTCCTCAGTCCACTGCTCCATTTTCATACAACACAGCTGACAGCAGGTGCCCAACTTTAGGACTCTAAAATAATACTTATCTTTTGAAGTTGATTTCTTAACTAGCTCTACTGACCATACAAGGAAATAATTAAAAGCTACTATTTTTGTGTTTTTTGACAGCCAACGAGGCCAAACCAGCTAATTTTACTTACACTGCCTAATTAACTAGACAAAGATAATTAACCAGTTACTTTAATGTGCTAGCCACAAGTATTTGGAGTCTAATGAGCCAGTTGTAGTGTATAGCAATTTTTATAGTTACTGCACCCTAAATAGAGCAAACTAACTAGCATACTACAGTATTAAATGTAGTGGGAAAAGTTTATGGACAAAAGCTACCCAAAATCGCCACCTGCTGATTATACAAAGTAATATTTTGGCCAAAACAATGTTATTGGACACATGTTGTGTGTAACATATATGAATATTTTGCTGTAGTAGTTAGCAAGATAGTTGAGAACATTAATTAAAAAACTAATAGAATTCTGGCAAGTTTACAGTACTTTTCAGAATATCAATAAACAATCCATTTGAAATCATTTTCAGTAATTCATTAAATGTTGAGTCCAAAATGGCTATGGTTGTCACACGGCTGGTAGTAGGAGGACACAGGCGCAGAGACAGAGTAGTAATAATCCATAGTCTTTACTAAAGCAAAAGAAACCAAACTGAAAGCAGCTGACCGTGACTAGGGTATAGGGTATAGGCTAAGGAGCAACAACAAACCATAATGATCCACACAGAGTGTGGACCAACATTCACCTAAATGGGTTCCCCAATTGGAGGCAACGATCTGCACCTGCCTCCAATTGGGGAGACCAAACGTACATAGAGATGCCTTGAGGCATCTCTTTTTGTCCTGTCCTGACTATGGCCCCAGCTCTGTGAAGAGATGGCTAGGGGCATAGCGAGGACGTGACAGTACCCCCCCCCCAAGGCGCGGGCTCCAGAACGAAAGACCGGGGCAACCTAGGGGGGGTGGGTGGGACAACAGCGCTCAGTCAGGCGGAGGCTCAGCACCTGGAGCGGCCGTAGCGGCGGCCAGTCTTCAGCGGGCGGCGGCGGCCAGTCTTCGGCGGGCGGCGGCGGCCAGTCTTCGGCGGGCGGCGGGCGGCGGCGCCCAGTCTGTATTTCTCCTGAGCTTACCTGTGAGTTTTTCTTTGTATCCCAAACAATACTTCTGTCAATTTCGGCTGAAATTTTTCTTGGTCTCCCTGACCATGGCTTGGTATCAAGAGATACCCCCAACTTTCCACTTCTTAATAAGTGATTGAACAGTACTGGCTGGCATTTGCAAGGCATTGGATAGATTTGTATATCCTATTCCATCTTCTTAAAGTTCCATTACCATGTTACACAGGTCTTTTGACAGTTCTTTTCTGCTCCCCATTGCTCTGTATCTAGCCTGCTCAGTGCATCCATGTTCGAGCTAACAAACTCATTAACTATTTATACACATACACAAATTGATATTTTAAAAACCAAATGTGGGGAAAATTCACCTTTAATTGCCATTGTCACCTGTGTGTGTATCACCTTGTATGTCTGTGACAAAGCCAAACATTCAAGGGTGTGTAAACTTTTGACAAGGGCCATTTGATTGATTTCTGTCATCATTATGATATAAAAAGGAGACAACAACTATGTGGAAATAAATTTTATCACTACCCTTAAATAAAATACATATTTTCTAAATCAATGCCAACATTTCACAATTCCTGCTAGGGTATGCAAACTTATGATCACAACTGTATAGAACTACCTGGATATTCATTGCCTCACTGAAAAGTCTGCCATTGAACTCTGTTTGTGTTGGATCTGTCTGAGGCAATTTCCTCCTCCCTTCTTTTCAGTTGCAGCTCAGCTCTCTCATGGGTTTACATGTTTAAACAAATTGGTGGTGTTGCCACAGTAGCGAACAACCTTCCCATATACCTTGTAGTTCATGTTTTCATTTATATGTGTTAAATATCTCCACATGCTCCCCTATCGTTTAGCCTGTATCTCGGATTGGTGGTTGGCATCAGTTGTCAGGGTGAAAACCGTTGTGTTCTGTGCGTGTGCGACGCATATGTTTGTTGTATAAGTGCACAGCCACAAGCAAAAGTAAAGCTAAAGAAGCCCTTTTCATGACTACTGAGAGTTGTTTTCACAGTGACAGTTCTACTCTATGATGAAATGGGTACTACCTAAAAGACAGAAAGCGAACTGTATAGATCCTATTGATGCTAGAATCGATCAAAAATGAGACTTAGTATCTGTGGTATCGATGTTTTGGGATCGCTCCACCCACTCCTAGTTTACCAGTCATTTTTTTCAGAAATGATATCAATCTGACTTTTCTTTCAGGAAGGGTAGACTAACTTTGTAAACAACGGTAATCAACCACTTAGCACTCACTATCGACCGATGACATCCTAGCCGAATAACAGAGGCTGTGTGTGGTAGTTGCTGTAAATAGTTCCATAGTGCCAGTTTGATGTCATGAAATTGCAGTTAAATTCATGTATTTGTACAATGCTAATTATGCTAATTCCAGAGTGGGACAAAGTTGAATCATGTCTTGTTGTGAAAAATGACCCTATGGGTCTTTAATAACAACAGAGGGTGAGCAAAATTTCACACAAATATGAATCTAGGTCAAAATGTCCCTTTAGGAACTGAACCAGCTGACTTGTGTATGTAGCATACTCCCTCTTCTGCTTCCTGATGTTGACAATCATCTCTTGTTTTGCTGACGATAATAGATGTTGTCTGGGCACAACAAAGCCAGCATGTTTATTTTCTCTATGTAGGCTGGGCACTTGTCGGTAATCATCAGACCACTTTAGGGTGTTATCTGCAAATTCGATGGAGTTAATTAGAGGGTGGAGTATACACTCTTAGGTGACCCAAGAGTTAAGATTCAGTGAGGAGGTTCCATTGCCAGTCCTCACAACCTGGGGTATGCGTGTCAAAATGTCAATTTGGGAGTTTGGCATTTGTGCATCAACATACTGCATATCCTACATACCTCATCCTTTATTTGTATGTAGCGTTGCAATTACTCCAAATAATTCATTCCAAGAAGAGGATTACAGTTGGTTACTTTTGTTTATTAGTATAAAAGAACAAGTCTCATTAACATATACAGAGAATGCAGGGTGGTTCTGCCTTACATTGCCTCACTCTGGCCTTCTAATCTCCCTGCACCCTCCCTTATAATTCTGCTTGTCCTTGCTCAAGGTTGGTACATACATGGGAAAAAGTAACAGGTTGTCACAAAATAAAAAGCTGGGATGTTAGGCTGTCAAGGTCTTCCTGTTTGCCCTACGTAACCTCATCAGAAGCAGCACACTACTTCTAGGAATTATGGTACTAAATTGTGATACAGAAACTGACAAATAAAGAACATTATTTTTTATTTTAGCACTAAATATACACTGACATTCAAAATATTAGGGTCACATAGAAATGTCCTTGTTTTTGTCCTTTAAAAATAGCAGAAATAGACACTGGTAATGTTGGAAATGACTACTATAGCTGGAAACCTAGATAGGCGTACAGGGGCCCATTATCAGCAACCATCACTACTGTGTTCTAATGGCACATTGTGCTTACTAATCCAATTTTATCATTTTCTTTGAATTTATCATTTTAATAGGTTAACGGATCATTAGAAAACCCTGAAGCTGAAAACTGTTGTGCTGATTATTGAATAAATATAACTGGCTTTCTTTAGACTAATTGTGTATCTGGAGTATCAGCAATTTAGGGTTTAAATACAGGCTCAAAATGTCCAGAAACAAATAACTTTATCCTGAAACTCGGCAGTCTATATTTGTTCTGGGACATTAAGACTATTCCATGTGAGAAATTGACAAGAAACTGAAGATCTCATACAATACTGTTATTCCCTTCACAGAATAGCACAACCTGTGAGAAATTGACAAGAAACTGAAGATCTCATACAATACTGTTATTCCCTTCACAGAATAGCACAACCTGACTATAACCAGAACAGAAAGGAGTGGGAGGCCCCGGAGTACAACTGAGCAAGAGGACGAATACAGTACCGGAAAAAGTTAAGAGACCACTGCAGGTTTTTCTTTCCTATCCAAAAGTAAAAAAGCATGGTTTTGAGTGAGGAACATAAGGCTTAAAATTAAGAAACCACTGCAATCTGAACGCTTCTGTTCCTTACTCTAAACTTTCCTTCCCAACTTTTTTGGAAAGGAAACAAAAGGTGCACTGTTCTCTTTATTTTTTCCAAAGCTGTACATCAGTGTGTCTAGTTTGAAAAACAGAGGCCTCACAGGCCCTCAACTGGCAGCTTAATTAAATATTACCCACAAAACACCAGTCTCAATGTCACTGAAGAGGTGACTCCAGGATGCAGGAGGCAGAGTTGCAAAGAAAAAGCCCTATCTCAGACTGTCCAATAAAAAGAACATACTTTTTTTTTTAAACACAGACACCAGACAAAGCAAGATTGGAAAAAAGATTGGACAGACAAGTTTGAGTTGTTCAGATCACAAAGAAAACATTTGTGAGAGATAGACCAAACTAGTTTATGCTGGAGGTGTGCTTGACACCCTCTGTCAAGCATGGTGGAGACAATGTGATGTTCTGGGGGTGCTTTGGTAGTGGAATAGGAGATTTTTACAGGGTAAAAGGAATCTTGACGAAGGAAGGCTATCACTTCATTTTGCAAAGCCTTTCCTTACTCTGTGGGCAGCACTTGAATGGAGTCAATGTCCTCCTACAACAGGGCAATGACCCAAAGCACAGCTCCAAACTATGTAAGAACTATTTAGGGAAGAAGCAGTTAGCTGGTATTCTGTCAGCACAGCCACCGGATCTCAACCCTATTGAGCTGTTGTGGGGGCAGCTTGACTATATGGTATGTAAGTGCCCATCAAGCCATCCAACTTGAGTGAGGTGCTTCTAGAATCATGGGGTGAAATCTCTTCAGATTACCACAACAAATTGACAACTAGAATACCAAAGGTCTGCAAGGCTGTAATTGCTGCAAATTGAGGATTTTTTGACAAAAGTTTAAAGGACAAAATTATTATTTAAATAAAAAATTATTAAAGCTAACTAACCTTGTCAATTACTATATTTCCTATTCAGTTGACCCTACATTTCTGAACGGTAGTGCCTAATGTGGGCTAATTTATCAGGTTGGCTTTGTTTGGTCAACATAGTCAGTGCTAGAATACCTACTGTAGCATGTTTATTCCCTGCATCTAACTTACTGTATATCTCAAATTAATAATCATTCTCTTGCTAAATTGTCTATTGCCTTTTATCTTTTCTTTTATATCAGCTTGTAATATCTGTTAGCCTCTTCTTAGCTATTGACTGATACTGTCTATTTCTTCTCTGCCAGGACTGACTCTTGTTTGCAGCCCAACCAGTAATGTGCAATAGATCGTGGGTAAGGAGGGCGTGCAAAGTCAACGCTTTTGGTCTGGAGATCCACTCTGTAGTATTTATCTAGGGACAGAAAACAAATAAAGTGGTTATCAAAAAAGGTGTGGGTGTGTGTGTGTGTGTGATGAGTATGATGTGTTTTTCACTCTCACCTTTCTTAAAAAAGTAGACATTCTGTACAGGTACCATCTTGACTTGTGGAGTTGGTGTAATATAGTCACTGTAGTCATACACAGATGGATCCATCCTGCAACACAGTTTTGTTTCAATTGGTTTATTGTTACGGTTGATTGTTAAGTAAGTGGGTGAGCTCTATATTACACTTTCAGCCAGTTATTTGCTCAAAATATCTTCTTGGTTTTCTGATGAAAACACAAATCAGACAGAGTTTCTAGCACCAAAGAAGGCTCTCAGACATTATTACAAACATACAGTGAGGATTAAAAAATAAAATAAAAAAAGACTGCATGGGGACTAACATTATTTGAGAAATACCATTTTATGACATTGAAGTATGTAGGCATTTGCTCCGACAGAGCACACAAACCAGATCTGATTGCTTGGACTGCTGTTGCGTTATATGAGTTGGCAAAGAACCAGATATAATAGCAGATCTGTTTAGTCCATTAATTAAAGTTTATTGCTGGGCTGGCACAAAAGCCTGCTTTGCATTAGGCCTGGGCTTCATACAGTACTTACCAGTCATCACTGTAATAAAACAAATCCCCAAAAAGAAAGTGACTCTGTCTGGCCTGACCCCTGTGGCCCCGCCTCTTGTTCTTCTTCCTATTGGCTCGTCTCCTGGGGGTGGGGGGTCGGGAAAGAGAGGGTGTCGGTTTAGAACTGATGTAGATACGGCCCACCATGGCAGCGTCTATGGGGGACTTGATTCCGACCCAGTCCCTGTTGATGAACCGTGGGCCCTTTTTATGTCCATGCTCTGCCAAGGAAGATCGTAAGAGTTATGTCAAGGTTGAAAATTAGAGACACTTGGACATGTGCAGAAGAATATCCATGTGAAAACACACACACAGACACACACACCCATACACACACACACACACGCAGCTGTGTCTTACGGCCTTGGAAGAGCATTGTGAAAATATCCTCCCTGGAATCCCCACAGTAAAGGTCAGTGTAACGTGTGAAGAGCATGGAGGGTGTAGACTTAGTCATGCGTACACACTCCTCATGGGATGGCTGATGCTTGAACTCATACTGGTAGTACTGGTCCCCTGGGTGGAGAGAAATTATGTTTTGTATCAATTAGTATCAATTGTATCAAAATCAGGTCAAGCAATGCATTGAATCAAATTGGTGTCTGTGCCAAATGACTTAAGGTTCACAGGTGTAAAGTGTTTTTTGAATTTGTTTCTGTTTGCAATGCAGCTTTTGTTGCTTGGGATGCATAGTTTCAATTCATGAGTTGAGCAATCCTACTACTAATAATAAAGCTTTTCCAGGCTGGGACAGAGGTGAATAATGGTGAAAAATTACTTCATAAGCCTTCAAGAACAACTCAGTGTAAGTGTTAATTCACTGTACAAGGGGCACTAGATAGCAAGGATAAATCACTTACAGCTCTGGAAATAATTATGAGACCAATGCACCTTTTTCTTTCCTTAGCAAAAAAGTTGGAAAGGAAGGTTTTGAGTGAGGAAAGGGGTTAAAATTAAGAGACCACAGCAAAATTGAACACTTCTGTTCCTCACTCAAAACTTTCCTTTTAAACTTTTTTGGAAATGGAAAGAAAAAGATGCAGTGGTCTCTTAATTATTCCAGAACTGTATTTTAGAAAGCTGGAGTACTTCTAGCTGCTTTTATCATCAATGACTGTTTCAATAAAATCCTTCTGTATTCTGTCTGCCATAGGCTTAGTCCTGCCTCAACATATGGTGGAACTCCAACTGACTGGGTACAGCTTTACTACAAGATGATCATTCTTGATTATTCTACAAAATGTCTCAGTTTTCACTGACTACCTTGGTGCTGTCAATTTTATCTGCTTTTTTGTGCTCACTAACTACCATGACTGTTTTTAGTATTTTTTGTCTGAACTGGATATTTAGATAGTTACTTGAATCCCATTCCAACTTGATTCAGGTAACTATCTTAATACCCAGTTAAGTAATGAAGCTCAGAAGCAGGTCAAAGATATGGGAATAATATTTGTCTGTTTTATATATATGTTTGTCTGTGTGTCTAAGATTATTGGACAACACAAACACTATTATCAAAATGTTATATGTATGAAAATCTTATTGACATGATGGGTGCATGGGAGCCCAGAGATCTTGGACCCCTTCCCAATGAGCCATGCTGTGTTGTGAGGTTGTCCTCAACACCAGTGTGTTTATTACCTTTGAAGAAGTAAACCTTCTCTTTGCCATGGTAACCAGGTGCTGGTACAGCAAATGCTGCGTCAACATCAGTTGGAATATTCTCAAACCCAACGGAAATGTCCCGAGGGTAGTCATCATCCAGGACATCATCCTCAAAACGCCAGTACTTACTTCCCTGAAAGCACATACATTAAAGCCAAAAAATATACTTCAATTTCAAAGACCAATATTCTGTTAGTTGCGATTTATTTCATCAGACGTCAACTCGACATCAGACCAGTGTTCTCCAAACTCCTCAAAGAGTTATCCGATACCAATGTTCAATGTTCTATATAGTCCATAAATAGCACTGCTTATTCAACCAACACAGAAGATCTTAATCAGTCCTCATGAATAGCAAGACATTTATCGGAGCCAGCTGTTTAAGTTCAGAAATACATCAAGGAAGTGAACTGGCGGGGGGTCTTCAAGGTGAGCATTTGGAAATATTTATTTTAAGAGGAACTATCCCTTTAACAAAGCTGTATGTTTTTTTTAAAGGTCAATACATTAAGACAAAAGACAATGCGTCAGTGTTGTGAGTGTTGAAGAAAGTGTTACGGTAGCTTATGAATCTAAGAGACTGTGAAAGGTGTTAGCCTACCTTGAAAATGTAGGTCTTTCCCTCACAGTTGATGCGAGTGAAGGCAGCATCAATAGGTCCCCTGATTCCCCACACATCCTGGATCAGTTTGGGGTACCCGGGGACAACCGCTTTCTCGTCCATCTCAAAGAAATAATCACCTGTAAGAGAAGGAGCAGACTATCTCTTACATGAAGACACAACAGGGATTACAGGAGAAACAATAGAGATAGTGTAAGAACGACAGAAAGAAAGAGTTAAACAGAGAAGCAGAGAGATAAATAGTCACACTACACTTTCAATGTCCCCCTCACCTCTAAATGCATAGATGGATCCATTTTTCAGCTGGAGGAAGGCGTCAAAGGGCTTCCCACTGCAGGGCTCAGCCTCTGGGTCGGGGGGATGGGTGGGGCCATGGGTAGTGGTTGGAGACGGAGTGGTGGTTGGGGCAGCAGTTGTGTTCATGGTTGGGGGAATGGTTGTGATCCCAAGGTCAATGTGAATCGCCTTAGGGGTGGATTTCACATCATGCTCTGGGGCATCAAAGGTGTCACCACGGGCAACTGACAAGAAAATACATGATATCTGTTGTATACTTTATATGGACAACGGTTTCATTCTGGTCCCTTTTTACATGATCAAATATAGTCTGCGTGTTCCAAATACAGTTGGATAGATCCTTTACTACAGTATGTCTGAACAGTTTCATTTCCAGTGCTGTGGCCCTGGGGAATGTTGGGTTTTTAGGATAGCAGCACCATTAAAACAAGTCAAACTATGAGTATCGGCAATGCACATAAAGTTGGCACTGATTGTGGCCAAAATGTTGTCTTCAAACTGTTTCATATTACTTCTGGCAGCAGTCTGCGGTTAATTGTCCAGTGGTTAATTGCCATTTTGAACATGACACACAGAGATGGGCAATAACTCAATTTTAAAATGAGATACACTTAAAACGAAGGTATTTGGTATCAAAATAAACTACAAAATACAGCAGCCACACCATGTATCAAAATCAACTACCGTATTTTTGTATTTTAAAAGGAAGCATGAAATCCCCTTGCAAACCTTCCATCTATCAGAGATTTGATCTATCTCTTCACCAGTACACTGACTCAGGTTATTAAATAGACAGTGTTTAATAGCAACAGCTATTCTCTGCATAACGAGTCATGCATTAAAACTGACAAATGCAACCATTTAACAGATTAATTATTCACATATCCCTGTGATCACCCAGATAAAGGTTTGTTTGAAAGTAACCAATAAATTTATGTTCATCAGTTTGCTAATGACTCATAATTGTATACTAATTCAGTTACTTGGTGTTTAGTAATGAAGGGTCTATATTACTTCAGCAACACAGACTCAAAGACAAACAAGTAATTCATAAGAAGACAACTGATTTAACATAACAATGACCCTCCAAGGATATGCCTTCCCAGACCATCACAGACCCACCGCCAAACTAATCATGCAAGATGATGTGGCAGGCAGCATAACGTTCACCACAGCGTCTCCAGACTCTTTCACGTCTGTGACATGTGCTCATTGTGAACCTGCTTTCACCTGTGAAGAGAACGGGGCACCAATGGCGGTCCTGCCAATTCTGTTGTTGCTGACAACACTGGTAAATGCTGATCGGGTACAGGTCCCAGCTTCTCAAACAAAGAAGTACATATTGGGTTGATGGTCCTGCTGCTGGGTCGATGTCTTTCTACGATCTGTCCAGCTCTCCTCATGTAATGGCCAATCTCCTGGTATCTGCTCTATGCTCTTGAGACTGTTTTGGGGGACACAGCAAACCTTGTGAGAGCACATATGGATGTGTCATCCTGGAGGAGCTGGACTACCTGAATGGGCTGCAGGTACCGCCTCATGATACCAGTAGTGGCAAGGACACAAACAAAATGTCAAACTGGAGAAGAATCAGTCAGGACGGATAAGGAGAGAGTAATTGTCTGTGGCCACCACTTGCTAAAACCATTCCCTTTATGGGGGTTGTCTTGGTGTTGCCTCTCCAGTGAACCTGTTTTCACCTTCATTTGCACCAAAACAAGTGACATTGATTCCAAATTGCTTAACTGGACAGATTGAAATCCCATGAAGTGTGATAATTTTGTACTGTGATGATGTGTCCCCTATTTTGAAAAGGGTATGATACGATGTAGTGTCAGGCTGCAATTCATGCAATGTTATCCAAAATCATGATCCTATTAAACAGCTACTTCTATTAAGGTACAATCACTTAGCAATAATTTATTTATCAACCATTGGACACCTATTAGGAAGTTAAAAACAAACATTTTAGCACTTTGTCAATTATTAAACTATCAATATGTTTCGATCTTAAATGTAGTCAGAAACATTTAGAAAGAAGCAACAGAAATTGTCAAGGAGCATTAACCCAACTCCAACTACTAAATCTACTGAGAGCCTCAGAAAATAGGTATATAGGACACATACACATGAATAGGATAGTAAGAACATTGACTCAAACTCCAATAGAGAATACTACAGATCAGGTCTTCCAAAACACTGCAAAAGGAATGTGGTTAAGTGAGTGTTAATGACAATAAGGCACATGTGTGCATTTACAATACAGAATATTGTGGCATTATAATGTTATGTTGTACAACATTGAAACGCTTAATAATTTTTTTCATGCACAACCAATGAAAACAGGCTGAATGTAGCAAGCTAATGTTTACTGTGATGGCTGCTACTTGGGTCAAATAATTAGCTAGAACATTATATACATTGGTAAACCATTTAGCCCAGGCTACAAGAATGAACACCAAAACTTAACACTGTTAAAAATGTATGCTAAATATCAATGGAAAGCTGGCAACCTACACATTTCTCACCTTGACCTTCCGGTATGGATCAATTTTCTGTTCTCATCTCAACAAATCTGGACCAATTACTGAGTAGGCACCAATCAGAGGCAGCATTCTTATGATGTCATCATATAGACCTCTCATAAAGTATTTCTAAACTTCAAAATACAAAACACTGAAGTATTTTGATACATAATATGAAGCCATTTTCATCAACCCTATCAAATACAAATGACAAAACAATTTTGTATTTATATACATATATCATATATAATGTCCATCCCTGACAGCATGTATACACTAAATAAGATATATGGTGGTCTTATGTACAGTATTATGACAACCATGATATGTTGAGATACAAAACATCTTTCTTACTCTTTTTGGGGCAGGCAGTGTCAAAGTCAAAACAGCAGCTGCCATAATAGTGGCACAAGGAGTCACACTGGCACTTGTTCCTGAGGTTGAATCTGTTACAGCGACCCATACACGATTCTGGGCAGACAGGAAAGACCAAAACAAGTTTAAGGTTAGGGTTAGTAAATTATATTTAAAATGTTTTGGATTGTATCTAGTCTGGAATGCATCTACGGATTGAATATCCAAATAAAGTCTTACTCAAGGTCATCCGTACATAGATACAGGTGGTAGAACAGAACCATTTAAGGTAGACATTTTAGGATAATCGAAAATAATTTGGGGCCTACCATTTGGTTATAAGACTTCATGTTAGATTATATATTGAAAATCACGTAATTAACAGATATGCACCATTCTTCAGTTATTCTATACAACAGGACACGCAGCTGTGGATAAAAAAGAGCTAGCGCAAAAGACAGCACGCTCAACACAAATGGGAAGCCCATTTGATTATACAAAAATGAAACTTCATGACAAACTATAAAAACGAAAGGCCAACAAAACTACTGGTAATTAAAACAGGGTGTACCGTTGTAACAAAAGTGTTTGAATTTATTTGAAAACCGGAAGTATGCTTCATCTCCAATAAACACATGTTGGAGATGAACAATGTGGCTTCAGGGAGACTGGAGTGGATTCAAGTACGGAGCACAGATTTGAATGAAGGCAACGGTACAAAAGCAGAATCCAAGTGGCAAATTCAGAATACAGGTGGAAGTCTAAACTAAGTAAACCGAAAACAGGCACAAGAGGAGTAGGCTAGAAAACATAATAAGGGGAGTCAGGATTGTAACTGTTACATAACCGGATTAAGCATTAAGAATCGAAGAGAGTGTCAGTAGAGTAGAAACAACTAACAATACCTCACAACGAAAACAACGTGCACTATATAGAAGTGAACATGACTAATCGACAACAGGTGTTCAGAATTCCGGTGATGGTGGCGTGGTCTGGTTGTCTGATGAGGGAGTGAGCTCATGAAGTGGTTGGAATTCAGATGTAAATATGATGACTGATTGTGTTGTAATGTGAGAATGTATGCCACTACACCGACAGATAATAAGCTGGGCTAATATGTCATTTAAATCACATTATTCCTTCTTACCCAAAACAACCTATGTTTACCTGACTACAGTATGTTTGAGAAGGCTTATTAAATTTCTTAACTAAATTGGGTAACACTGTTTTAAATGTTTCTTGGGATAGCTTTTGGCACAAGCTCATTGTGTATGCATAACCTTCATTCAATATATTCATCAATGGGCAAGTCAGTTCCACTGGAAATGGTCCCTCTAGGCTATTGGTTAAATTCAACCGCTGTCATTGTTATTGATAAACCTAAGTTGAAACTATGTATTACAATTCTAGAGACTGGAATTCTGTAGAAGTGGTGCAGCCCTAAACAGCAGACCTAGATTAAGTTGGTCAGCCCCAATGGTAGTTTTAATAGCTATAAAATAATCAAGGCCATATTTTTCAGAGAACGACTACTTGCGTTCATCCTGATTGCATCACGCAAATACATTGTTCATATGGTATGGTTTACTACTAACTGGAGTTTACTACAACTTCTAGGGGGGAAAAAATAAATTAGTACCCTTTACATGGTTATGATAGATAGCAATATATTGCCTACATGAAATCTCAGCTATTGACAGCTCACAGATTGAAACATTTAAAGCTTTAGCTCACCTTCAGCAGCAAACGCTGTGGCCAGCACAAGCGCTAGCAGAGCCCCGGACCGCTTCATTTTTTCCCTCGCAGCGGGAGACCCACAAACCAGAGACTGGTCTCCTCCGGGTGAATGTAAGAAACACCCAGAGAAAAACAAAGATGGCTACTATAAATTCAGTTGATGTGTAAGTACAGTCTATGATTTCGAACTGTACTCGGTGGTGATAGTATGGGTATTTACGGGAGACCCACTGGGGCTGTTTATTGTCCGCAAACAGAGATCGATGAGGAGCTCCGAAGGTCGTTCACCCCTGGTTGTTTGCTTTGTGAGTGGTCAGTCTGTCGTCGCCGTTATATAATCATCAAACACTGCCTCAGCTGGCCTGTGCTAGGAACAGCCGTGGTCCACCGTGAAGCGCTTTACGCACATAAAGTGCACTTGACAAAGTGCGCATTGGACTAATAACCTACTTTGCTGTTACAAAATGTGTATCCGTCTATTATCGGAATCTAACGGTAAAACCACTGTCCATCTATTATCGCAATCTAACTCTAAATCAACTGTCCATCTTTGTGTAACTAGGCCAACTGTTTTTTTTATATTGAGCGGTCTATTTGTGGACTGAGAAAACAAGACCCAAAGGCAAATCGTGTTATCGGCTGCGGAATTCTCTGTTTTACTGGTGTTAGGGTGAGCAGAGAAAGTCAGCCTATATATTTTCATTGAACTGTTCGGGTGTTCTGAGCATGAAGGCTGCACTTTTGGCTGACTCGTGTTTGAGCCCGAAGGGCAAGCCGTCAACGGCCGCTAGGGGGAGAACCTGAACCAAGATTCAGAAGCTGAGTTTTTCTGTGTAAGTTCAAGGCAAAATAAGTAATTTATCAGTGATTATCATTAATTAGGCTGCAACATCAGATCAGAACAAAGATACCACGCAGCTTGATGTTATCATGGTGAATTAAATGTGTTTTAGACTTCCTGATTAATGGTTCGTCACTGCCCTCACGCTGATAATGCTAAACCGAGCCGATCTCCTGTCAGCCATGTCAAAAACGATTATACTGTATGTCCTTGCACGGATGGTGAAACATACGGAACCCCAAACGTTCTTGATTAGACGTCAATAACCCCATTGAAAGGTCACAATTCTTACCAATCATAATGTTCATATAGGGTTATACAGTGCATTTGGACAGTATTCAGACCCATTTGTCTTTTTCACATGTTGTAATGTTACTGCATTGTTCTACTATTGATTCAATAGGCTAGATGTTTTTTTCCTTATTAACACACACTACCACACAATGACAAAGCAAACGCACGTTTTTAGAAATGTATGCAAAGTTATAATAGATTCAATTAGGAGCTTTTGCCAATGATCATCATAAAAATCCAATCATATTAATGTAAAAAATAAATCTACAAATTGTTCTAAATAGAATGTAAGCAGAAAGCGGAAAATAATTAGCTGTGACACAACTGAATTAGCTGGAATGTAAACAACTGTCTAGAAGTCAAGGTGTTTTGCATGATTTCAGGTTGTCTGGGGGGCCCTACCCTGAAGCATGGTGTTGGCAGCATCATGATATCAGGATGCTTTTCTGCATCAGGGACTGGAAAGTTTGTAAAAAATAAAGGCCAAAAAGGATGTGGCAAAGTACAGAGAAATCCTGGGAGAAAACCTGCTGAAATCAGCAAGAGACCTGTGTCTTCCAGCAGGACAATGACCTAAAACACTCTGAAGTTAGCTTCTTGCAAAAAATGGACAAAGGTGGCTGTGTCCAGATGTGCAAAACATGTACATGCCAGTAATTGCTGTCAAACGTGGCACTACTAAAGACTGACTAATGGTATGAATAGTTACACAATTATAGAACAAATTGTAGATTTACATTTTTTATTTGATATGATGGATGTTTTTGTGTTGATTTATACTTGTGTGGAAGTCCTAGGGCAGTGAATAATTTTTTTAAGCCACTTGTTTCAGAAAAAAAAGGGTAATACGTTGTTCACTGTGGATTTGTGAGAAACCTTCATATGGATTGTGAATTGGTTATTGTGTACATCTATAAAATTGGATTTTGCAATATGGAAAATGTGGAAATAAGATGACAATATGAATTGTGTTTATTAAGAATAAAGTATCGGCTGATCTCCTACTTAGAATTGATTGGTTTAAGCGTGTTTAATCATTATTAAAGTTGAAGAGTGAATATTTGAGCTGTAAGATCTGTTTTGCATAATTATTTAGATTCTTGTCATAGTTCTAGGATGTTACATACCTATTGATTTTGTTTCTTAGTTAAATTTGTTTTGACTAAATGTACATTTTAGACAGACCCTAGTAAAGGGAAATCATAAATAATAGCTTTGAATATTAGTTTTGTTTCAGTTTTTCCTAACTGAACTTAAATTCATCATAAGTGGGAAGAGAAAGAACTTATGCATTGATCGGGGCAAGTAAGCACCTTGATGTGAAACTGAATCTAAGTAAAGGTGTTCAAGAAAGAAATACAAGAACATTGTAGTTAAACATGCCAGAAATATGATATGATGTTGTCCTTTTAAGGAACTCTTCATAGTAAAAAAGCAAAGAACAATGTACATTGGGAAGCATACAAAATGCAATGCAATTCCAGCCTTTAATGTGCTGGCTAGATACTCTCATAAAAACAGTGCCTGGAATAGAATTTCTTATGCTTTGTTCTGTGCATTTGGTCTATCATCATCACTCTTAGTGCACCTGTGATAGTTGGTCATTTTTGAATACCTGATGCGCTTCTGTTACAACTTTGTTTTGAACTCCGTATAGTGTTCTCAGTTCCACATTAAACCAAAGAGTAATACAAGTGCATGTTGTCTTGCTAACTAGATTGCATTAAAATTAATTGATGTAGAATTCCGCAGCTAGTCCATTGATTGATTATTACTTTGAGTTTCTGTATGTAAAAGGGCTCCACAGTCAAATGTATAATGAGCCTTAATGAAACAGTTGTAAGATTCTGTATGGGGATAAAAGGAGTTCACATGAATTGTAAGGGTGCATGGGTACCTGACCTTGAGTATTTTGCAGGTGTGGTTTTTGGATTATACCGTTTGTATAAAAATATGTGAAAATATAAAAAATACGTAAATATTAAAATAAGAATATAAGAAAGGCATACATAACAAAAAAATAAGATAAGTGCCTTTATATTTTCCCAAAGGAAGAAATGCCCCCTCTCACTTTTTCTTCCTGAATCCCTTCCTTCTTTAGACAATCATCCACCAGAGGGAGCAGTGAATTCTCCTTAGTTGGACACTTCAGGATGATCCTATATGATTTGGGTCTGATATGGTGTAATTTGTGTAATATCTTAAATAGATTTGCATGCCTTGTTTCTGCTATGATCCTGCTCTGATATCAGCCACTGACTGTTGTTTGTCAGACTAAAATGCATCATACCAACGAGATGTACAGTGACCTCCAAAGGTATTTCGACTGTGACATTTTTGTCCCGCTTTACTCCCACACTGGATTTGAAATTATACAATAACTATGGAGTTAAAGGGTAGCTTTAATAAGGGCATTGTCATATTTGATTAACCACTTACAAATTACAGGAAATGTTGTACATAGTCGCCATATTGTAGAATGACTAAAAACAATGTTTGAAAATAACAACTGATTTAAATATACATTTGTGCTCTAAAGTTTTCATACCCTTGAAGAATTGATAACATTTGTAAAGAAATCATGAGTGAGCAGACAAAACACATGTATTTTGTTTCTTATGGGGTCATTACAGAATGGCACAATCATTAAACAAAACATGGCAACAAAGAAAAAAATGAACTGACCCTTGTTTTAAAGGCTGCATACCCTTGGATCTTAATACTGTGTATTGCCCCCTTTAGCATCAATGACATGGAGTCTTTTGTAATAGCTGTCTATGAGGCCCCAAATTCTTGCAGGTGGTATAGCTGCCCATTTGCCTTGGCAAAATGCATCCAGCTCATGCAAAGCCTTTGGTCGTCTGGTATGAAGCACACGTTTGAGATCTCCCCAGAGTAGCTTGATGATATTAAGGTCGAAAGACTATGATGGCTACTCCAGAACCTTCAACTTTTTCTGCTGTAACCACTGGAGGGTCAACTTGGCCTTGTGCTTAGGGTCACAGTTATGCTGGAAAGTCCAAGGGCGTCCCATGTGCAGCTTTTGTGCAGAAGAATGCAAGTTATCTGCCAGGATTGTCTGCTGCATTCATCTTGATATCAGTTTTCACAAGATTCCCTGTGCACAACCCCAGAACATCAGTGAGCCACCACCATGCATCACAGTGGGGATGATATTTGGTTCTTGTTGACCCCTCTCCAAACATTGCTTATGGTTTTGACCATGAAGCTCTCTTAGGGTCTCGTCACTCCAAATTACAGTGTGCCAGAAGCTGTGAGGCATGTCAACGTGTTGTCGGAAATATTGTTACCAGGCTTTTTTGTGACATTGGCTCAGTAAAGGCAGCAAAGGCAACTAATGTGACATTGTCTTCTTTCTGGCAACTCATAATTTGACAGGATGAAATAACCCAGACTGCTGCAGATTGCACAGCGGTACATTCAGATAGGCTGCAAACAGTCTGTTTCATCTCCACCCAAAAAGGGGCCATTGGGTTTAGATCTCTGGAACTGGTTATTGTCAGACCAGGCAATGTTTTTTCTACTCCTCAATTCTCCAGTGTTGGTGATGACCAATGGACCCATGCTACAATAGCGCGGTCATGAGATGATATTCTGCACACCACTGTTGTTTGGCACCATTATTTGCCGGCTTCTAGTCTGCCTGTTTGCACAATTTCTTCCTTAAACATCAAGCTACTTTCTTTGGCCTAATGAACTGCTAGTGACTTTTTAAACATTTTTTCTATCTTAGACATTTGTCTGTTGTGATGACTACAGCATCTACTGCCCATCCTCCCCCTGCAGGAGGCGGGCTTCGGCGTTCGACGTCACCGGCCTTCTGACACCATTGCCCATCTCATCAACTCATTCAACCTGTTGTCTCGTCTAGCGCACCTGATCATCATTCAGTCATTCCCCTCAGTATATATGTTCCCTCTACTCCCTTTGTCTTTGTGTATTATTGTCTCACTATCATGAGCATTGTCAAGCTCACATTAATAGAAACAGAACAAATGACTCCGCTATCCGCTCCTCCTTGCTTGCCACCACGAGCTGACAGAATAATACACCCAAAACGAAAACGCTCAAGGATGAGAAAGAGACCGGTGTTGCGGAGGTCATACGGGACCATACCACCATCCTGGCCAACCTAGGCGCCACGATGACTCACCTCGTCCAGGCAGTTCAGCGCCTAGAGTTGGCCCAGTCCGCTCCCGCAGCACCGGTCGTATTACCGCCTCCCCAGCCTGCACCTCCCGGTGTCGGAGCGATGCACATCCCGCTCCCCCGGGATTACAATGGGACGGCGGACCGCTGCCAGGGTTTCCTGCTACAAGTGGACATCGTACTCCAGGCGATTCATCCTGCGCCGACTGATGCCCAGAAGATCTCCTCGCTCGTCTCCTGCCTGTCTGGCAAAGCCCTGGAGTGGGCCACCGCCGTCTGGAACACCGAGGGGGCCTTCCAGGGCAGCTACGCCGAGTTCGTCCGTCACTTCTGGGTCGTGTTTGATCATCCTCACGAGGGAAGAGAGGTGGGCGAATGGCTGTTCCACCTATGGCAGGGGACAAGATCGGCGCAGGAGTTCACACTGGAGTTCCGAACCCTGGCAGCGGGTTCTGGGTGGAACGACCGGGCCCTTTTCGACCACTACCGCTGTAGCCTTCGGTAAGACGTCCAAAGGGAGCTAGCATGTCGAGACGTGAACCTCTCTTTTGAGCAGCTGGTTGAAACATCGATCCGTCTCGATAATATGCTGGCTGCCCGAGGACGTCCTTGCGGGGACCCGGCTGTTCCACCCCACCACCTCGACACCGCCGGGGACGGCTGCACTCCCAGGCAGAGGGCGAGGAGGAGGAGAGCAGAGGAGATCAGCGAAGCGCTGGGGCGGTTCCGCTGCTCTGCGCTACCCCTCTTTCTCTGTCTCCAGAGGCGACAGGCATGGCACTTCCACGTCACCCCAGGTAGCTCATGCCCATTCACCGATCGCTTTTCCGCTCACTCTCTGCACTGTCCCTGTCGAATTCCCCGGTTTTCCGTTATTTTCCCAGTGTAAGGCGCTAGTAGATTCAGGCGCTGCTGGGAATTTTATCGACGGGGCTTTCGCATTACGCGCACGTATTCCCCTCCAGGTCTTCACCAGCCCCCTACCTGTGACAGCATTAGATAACCGGCCACTAGGGTCAGGCTTTGTTAAGGAGTGTACTATCCCACTCCTCATGATCACCTGCAACCAACACAGCAAAACTATTTCGTTTAACGTTATTGATTCCCCCACATTCCCTGTAGTTCTGGTTTTCCCCTGGCTGTCTCTCCATGACCCTTTCATTTCCTGGTCTAGTGAGGTCCTATCGGGGTGGTCGCGGAAGTGCCAAGGTAGGTGTTTGGGTGTTTCCGTGGGTTCAACCACGGTAGAAAGTACAGACAGTGTTCCCGCCATGCCAATTCTGCCCAAATACAGGGACTTAGCCGCGGTCTTCTCCAAGGCTAAGGCCACTGTATTACCGCCTCATAGGCCAGGGGATTGCGCGATAAACCTCTTAGATGAAGCCGCACTCCCAAAGGGTCGCGTGTATCCCCTGTCCCGCACCGAGACTGCGGCGATGTCCGCGTATGTTGAGGAAGCGTTAGGACAGGGATACATTAGGCCCTCCAAGTCACTGGTCTCCTCAAGTTTCTTCCTTGTGAAAACGAAGGACGGTGGTTTGCGCCCGTGCATCGATTACAGGGCGCTGAACAAAATCACTATCCCGTTCCGCTACCCTCTCCCCTTAATCTCTGCAGAGGTCAAGAGAATGCACGGGGCCCGCTTTTTCACAAAATTGGACCTCTGGAGTGCCTATAACCTGGTGCATTTCCGGGAAGGGGACGAATGGAAAACAGCCTTCAGTACTACCTCTGGCCATTATGAATATTTGGTGATGCCGTACGGTTTAATGAATGCTCCATCAGTCTTTCAATCTTTCATCAACAACGTTTTCAGGGACATGTTATGCGAAGGGGTAATGGTGTATATTGACAACATCTTGATTTACACCGCTGCCCGCACTGAGCAAGTCTCGCTGGTGTGTAGAGTGCTTGCTAGATTGTTGGAAGATGACCTGTACGTGAAGGCCGAGAAGTGTCTGTTTTTCCAGTCGTCCGTGTCCTTATTGGGGTACCATTTCTCGCGCACGGGTATGGCTATGGAGGAGCACCACATTGATGCTGTGCTTAATTGGCCGACCCCAACCACATTAAAATGGTGCGCAACAATTTTTAGGCTTTTCTAATTATTATAGGAGGTTTATCCGGGGCTTTAGCCAGGTCGTGGCTCCGATCACCTCCCTCCTGAGGGGTGGGGCGACTCGGTTACGGTGGACCAAGGATGCGGAGCGGGCTAATCCCGACCCGTTGCTCCAGTTCGTTGTAGAGGTGGACGCGTCCGAATGTGGTCTTGGGGCCGTCCTCTCCCAACGAACGGGGAGTCGGAACACGCTCCGTCCCTGTGCTTTCTTCTCACAGAAGCTCAGTGCGGCAGAGAGTAATTACGATGTCGGTGATCGTGAGCTTTTGGCCGTGGTTAGAGCCCTGTCAGTGTGGAGGCACTGGTTAGAGGGGGCCGAGCACCCTTTCCTCATCTGGACTGACCACCGTAACCTGGAGTACATGCGGGCAGCGAGGAGACTGACCCCTCGCCAGGCCAGGTGGGCTATGTTCTTCTCCCGGTTTGTGTTCACTCTCACTTACAGGCCGGGAAGTAAGAACGTCAGGGCCGACGCGCTGTCTCGTCAGCATTACAGGGAGGAGCGGCCAGTGGATGACGCTCCCGTACTGCCGGCATCATGTATCGTGGCACCGGTGGTGTGGGAATTGGACGCGGACATCGTTTGTGCGCAGCGTGACGAGCCCTCTCCGCCCACATGCCCTGAGGGCCGCACGTATGTGCCGACGTCTGTCCGTCACCGGCTCATCTACTGGGCCCACACCTCTCCCTCCTCCGGTCTTCCTGGTATCGGGCAGACCATGCGGGCCCTGGCCGTTAAGTACTGGTGGCCCACCTTGGCTAAGGACGTGTGGTGTATGTTTATATTTTATTTGACCAATGTAGTTTTAATCATCCCTGAACAGACCTGCAGTATCACTAGGTCTAGAGAGCCAATTTGATATATTTTGCTTTATCAACAGATTTTTGTAGTAAAAAAGAGAGGACGTTTCTGCAGTTGGCCTTATATACACGCTTAAACAAATGTCTGTCACCTGTTAAGGGCCAAGTAGCCACTGCCAACTAAAATGAATACAATAATTTTCTTAATAATTTTGGCTCTGTACGACACCACACTGAATTTGAAATGAATCAACCGAGATGCAATTGAAGTGCTGACTTTCAGCATTCATTCCATGTGTTGAACAAAAATACTGATTTAAACATTTAGGAATTGCAACCATTTTCATACACAGTCCTCTTATTTCATGGGCTCAAATATACATGGACAAATTAACACAATTATAAACCAGAAAAGAAACCAGACAAGCGAAGGTTCAGCTGGCCTGCAATTGAAATAAATATTCTGACCCTCACTGGATTCAAAGTCAGGTCTCTCACGTGAGAGGCATTGTCTTTAATCACAAAACCACAGCACTGCACGTTTGGCCAATGGCTCAAAGTCATTATGTGGTGTGATAAACTGACTAATATTTCTGATGAAGTTTAGCTCCATCACAAACAGTGTCTATGATCTGTATGGCTTTTGCCACTGGTCATTTTAATAGCTTATTAGCTAATAATAGGCTTACTAGTATCTACTTATTTGCCTTACAAAACTCCTGGGTTGCTTTCGCAGCATGTTTTGGGTCATTGTCCATGTCACGGTCCCAGCCTGCTGGGGCAGTTCCGTTCCGTGTTTTCTGTGTGTCTGTGATATGTCATGTCTTATTTGGTCTCTCCTGTTCTTGTTTCAGTTGATCGGTTTATTCCTTTCACCTGTGTTTTGCCCCCACCTGTTTCTGTTCTCCTCGTTAGTCAGTGTATTTAGTTCAGCTGTTGCTGTTTGTAGTGCACGGGACTCTGTTTTGTTTTTGGTTATTAACTCGGAGGTCCAGGCTGTCCTAGGTCCTAGGCCAGATTTCACTACTTGCACATTTTGGGTCCTAAAATCATCTCTGTAACAGAAATCATCTATTGTGAGTGCTTATGGTGATCACAACCCCTTTGGCAAAAAAAAAAGTACACCATTTTGAAACCCCATCTCTTAGAATGGCAAAAAAAAGTTTTACGACACACATTTTTGCAATAGTGTAAGCTAATTTATTTTTCAAATATGTATGAAGTTTTCTGAGAGTTATTTTCTGATATTTCCATGCCTTTATAGTGATATTACAATGTTTAGGCTGAAATAAATGAATAAAATAAATAATAGAAGGTCGAAAATATAGGCACCCCAATAAAAGTCACTTCCTCTACCTAGAAATAAACCCATATAAAATCATTTAGAAAGACATTACCTTCCTCCAGTTATACTGCAATTCACCTAACGGCCACTAGAGGGAAGCACGAGATCGGTATTTTGCAGTTATATACATAGTAAATTACTTTTTGTTCAATCCATACCATGTTTTTCCATGAAAACCAATAACAACACCATACCATGTAGAAAGAATAATATTTTTTCATTTTTTTATATACAAACAATGATGTGGGATACCATTGTTCATAAATAGCGTTGTACTTACTTCATATGTGGATGGTTCACGTCTCTGAGCTGTTGGAGCTGTCTTGCCATTACGCCTACGCATTGCATCCAGATACTGTTTCCATACAAATTATCATATTCTAAATACTTTTGCCCGTTAAAATCTAGTCTAAAACGTTGATCTATAGTGTCCTTTTTCGGAATGAAAGCGATGCAGTGATGAATGCGACGCAAGTCTTTGTTGATACTCCATGGACTGCAGCTTGGGTAAGGAGGAGCCACTGGATCTGAAGTTGTGCCATAGACCATGTGATTCCCTGGGAGAACTTATCTGAATTGCTATTGGAAGCCAGGCATCAGATGACCTAGCAAAAAGCGATTGGTAAACAAAGAATAGACTAAGGAACAGCAAATGCACTAAACTCCATTACATGGAGTGCGTAACGGCCACCATTTTGGTGCAACCTGGTGTTTTTCTTACGTAGGCTGTGATGCACGTAGGTAAACAAATCTTACATCAATTGCTACATTGGAATTAGCCGCTAACCGGTAGGTAAAATATAATAATCATTCGGTATCAATTAATACACATACACAACTGTCAGGCTTTACGGAAGGCTGAAGACATGGAGCGGACTGCGGAGCTGGTATGTTAAATGGTTTTAATGGAGCTGACATTTGCTCTGAGTAGAGACAGTAACACACAAAGACAAAGGGAGCAGAGGGAACATATATACTGAGGGGAATGACTAAATGATGATCAGGTGCGCTAAACGAGACAACAGGTGCAATGAGTT
>JACXGJ010005497.1:0-38870 GCA_016801105.1 Esox niger
GGAAAAAATGTCACACGATATCAATCTCCTTCCATTTGAGGAGTCCTACCTTGCAGATAAATAATTAGTTTAGAAGACAAAATAGAAGTGACAGATGATTGTCGCCCATTCAAACCAAAAGAAAATCTATCCTCCCACACCAAAATACCTATTGCCCACTTTATACATCTTAGACAGGGATAGATCCTTAAGAACAAAGTTTTTAATGGGTTATTCCATTTCAATAAGGTGACCCTGTGACTGTTTTATCCCTTAAAGAATGATGTTGCAGTGAAAAGGACTGGTAAAGGACTGCTCAGACCGGACAGGGCAGAAAGGAAGTGGTTTATTTGGGGACTGGGTTTTCGGGAAAATACAACAGCCAGGTGGATTGTTGTCCCACTTATTTTTCTTGCTGGCTGGGGAGGTACAGTGGGTTAGATGGGATAGCAGAGATATTTGGAGATTAAGCCTGTCTCATCTATTAATGTATGATTCATAGACATGCAGGAGATATGAATGATTACATCAGCAGCCTTTACTAAATCAGGACAGGCAGGAAGTGTTATCTTTCTGGTGACACACCCTGGACCTGTGATAGGCTGCTAGGAATCACAGCAAATGTCAAAGGGGGTGATGCTCGGTCTTTTCCTTCATGTCTCCTTTTTTACCAAATTGTAGCTGAGCACGTATCTCCGTTGAATGTTCACAGGGGACACATATTAAAGGGACACCCCATGATTGATTCAGTAATGAGTTCAGTAAACAACTCAACAATAATTAATAAGTTGCATTACTACTTATCACTAACACATTTAATTGTGTCCACTCTCCACACCCAGTTGGCACACACCTTTACTTCACCTATCCCATAAACATGTTTTGAATAGTTATCCTAGTTGTTTGTTCGTGGGTCTTTGCCCAAATTTTTTCTTCAGCAAGTAATATGCATACTTGATTGGGTTGAGATCAGGTGGTTGACTATGCCATTGCAGAATATTCCAGTTCTTTGCCTTAAAAAGCCTCCTGGGTTGCTTTCACAGAAAATGTTGGGCCATTGTGTATTTGTAAAGTTTAGCACCCTCCAATCAACTTCACTGAATTTGGCTGAATGGTTGCAGGGCTCATTGTTGTTTTTTTTCACAGAATGTGCCAAACTGTTGATTTGGCCACTCCTGGTGTTCCTGCCATCTGTCTGATGGATATTTCTTTGTGCAGCCTGAGGATGGCCTTTTTCACTTGCATTGAGAGCTCCTTTGACAGCATGTTGTGGGTTCACAGCGAGTCAAGTGTCCTATTACTTTTGGTCCTTTGAAAAAGAGGGGGATACATATTAAAGATCTGTAATTCATGTAACCTTCCTACAAATGGGATGTTAATACCTTCAAATTAAAGCTGGAAGACTTTCAGCCCACATTCATTATTTAACTGTAACTTGAATATATTTAGGTTTACAGCCAAAATAACAAAACTTATGTCAGTGTCAAATTATTTTCTGACCAAACTGTATATCAGTGGTTGGCTTTTTTAATTTTCCACTTGTTTTGATCAAGTGTTTTTATACTGACATGCATGTATAGCATACAAGACAGCAATGTGAGTCTTATTGAGCTAATGTTCATAAAGCTACAGAATATTAATCACAAAGTCTAAGAAACTAGACTTGACATATTTAAGTCCTGGGTTTCGAAACATTCTGTATCGGCCCAGAAACAACTGCAATTTTAATGTAAACTGTGTGATAACCAACCTGCAAATTAAAATCACGTATGACAGAGGATTCCAACCTTTGCAGTTACTGTACCCCCAAAAAGATTTTGCACTACTTGGAACAGCCCTGAGGTACCCCCTAATGGTAATTTCACTAGTACGTTTACGGTGTCAAGTATCCTCTGTGGAGAGGCCAAATACCCCCAGGGGGTCTGAGTACCCCTGGTTGGGAACCACTTGGCTTATGATTACGTATATAAGTACACACACATACGTAATTCCAAGTGACCATACTGGTCATTTCTGAATTCGAGATTGTTACATTATCAATTGACTCCTGTACTTGATTGACGAGAAGCATTGAGGGATTTGCGTAGGCCAAGAAATACATCCCCGTATAACTCTGGGTTCATGGTGGAAGGTTAGCTACATTAACTAGATCCTACCTGCTTACCGTATATATGGTCACTTACGATCACGTTAACAAACAATTTGGAGTCAGATTAGATTAAAAAAATCATGAAGGATACACAACTCAGTAACATTCTAAGTGGTAAACCTTTATCACCTTCAGGGGTGTTTCTAGGCATAGGCAACCTAGGCAGTCGCCTAGGGCATAATTTTCTTACAGTTTGTAAGTAAATGATGTGTGGGAATTCATAAATATAACTGTGGTGTAAAAAAAGAACTAGTTTTCTACATGTATGACTCCTTCCTTAAATAGCCAATCAACAACAAAAACATACTTACTCTTCTTATTGACATGTTTTTTGCTACTCTCCACATTTACAATGAACAAGCTATGTTCTCAATGACA
Source organism: Esox niger (assembly GCA_016801105.1). NCBI lineage: Eukaryota > Metazoa > Chordata > Actinopteri > Esociformes > Esocidae > Esox > Esox niger. Next base: position 2,507 of record JACXGJ010005497.1, read on the forward strand.
ATGGCTCATTTGAGGTCCCGCCACGTTTCACAGGTCCTGTACGTGTGTCTGCTTTCCTTTTGTCTGAACTACAGAATGGTTCAGCCAAGCCTGCCCCAACCTGCAACATTATCTTTTATTGATTTATTCCGGCAACTCTTTCAGTGCTGTCATATAAAAATAAATCACGATTAAAGTGATCACTTTTATCACACTTGCTCACAAACATTTCTATTACTTAGTTTAAAATATCATAGTCAACTTTAAAATGTATTTTCTGCACTGATCTGCCTTTTTTACACCATTTATAAACACATTGCTTCACTTTGATGAAAATCTAGTTAGACATAGTGTTCCGTGAACGTTAACTCTACAGGGATGGTCATTATAACCAATAAACAGTCTCTTTTGGGGGGATTTTTGCAGTCCTCCTTGTGACTAAAATAATATAACTGTGCAACTGGTTTACATCCTCTCAAGCAGCACTGTAAATCAGGCTCAAGTATTAAATCTCATCAATCAGCTTTATGGATTACAAGGATTACATTTTTTTGTTTTGTTTTTAAATTCTAAAAGGCGGAATATCCATCATGGCAACCTTTATGTTCTTAAGGCAAATGTGTTTATATTGCCAAGAGAGACCAGCACACTTGTTAACTAGCTAGCAGGCTGGGTGTAACTAACGATTTGGATTGTTACAATTTGGACACAATAACCAGCTAGCTTCCACATTATATTGTTAAACCTTTAAGAGTTGCAAGTTGGCAAAAATGTATATCATGCATTATGTTGTCTGCAGCTGCACTCTGCTTGCAACGTGCTAAACGCATAGCTAATACGTCACTTCAGCGAAAACCAAAAAAAAACTCTAAACAGATTATTTGTCATTAATTATTTCTCAAAACAGAGTGACTTAATTTGGCGAATTGATGGTCAGAATCTTGAATCCTGAAGAAACACTGATCCCACTGAAGCTCCACATGCTGAATCAGAGGATATTTGAGTTGAGCTTAATGTTAGATTGGTCATTGTTTAGGTATCAAAAAAATACTAAGTATATTTTCAAGCATTTTATGTTAAATTTGAATAACCATTCTCACCTATATGCTTAATTTATAATTACCCATGCCAGGGAAATAATGTGCATTGTGAAACTGGGGGTCAAGATGGCACATGTGGATCTTGTTTTTGTTTTTGTCCTTCTTTTCAAAAGAAAATAATTTTTTCAGTCCATTAAAATAATATCACATTGATCAGAAGTACAGTGTAGAAATGTTATATGGTGAATGGCTATGGTAGCTGGAAACAGCAGATTTCTAATGGAATACCTACACAGGCATACAAAAGCCCATTATCAACATGTTGTGTTTGCCAATCCACATTTATCATCAAGGCTAATTGATCAATAGAAAACCCTTTAACCATTATGTTAGCACAACTGAAAATGGTTGGGCTGATTAAATAAAGCAATACAACTGTCAGTTTTTTGACTAATTGAGTATCTGGAACAGTAACAACGGTGGGTTCGATTACAGGCCCAAAATAGCCTAAAACAAAGAACTTTCTTCTGAAACTCACCTGTCTATTCCTGTTCTGAGAAATGAAGACTATAACATGCAAGAAATTGCCAAGAAAAACATTTTGTATGACTCCCTTCATAGAACACTGCCCACTGGCCCTAACCAGAATAGAAAGGGAAGCGATAGACACAACTGAGCAAGATGACAAATACACTAGTGTCTAGTTTGAGAAACCGATTCCTCACAGCTTCTCAATTGGCAGCTTCATTAAATAGTACCTGCAGAACACCTGTTTTAACAGTGAAGAGGTGACTCCAGAATGCTGGCTTTCTAGGTAGCGATGTGAAGACATTTTTTTTTCTCAGTTTGGCCAATAAAATGAAAATATTGTAATGGGTAAAAGAACACAGACACTGGACAGAGGAAGACTGGATTTTTTTATGGACAGACAATTAAAGTTTAAGGTGTTTGAAACAAAGATGAAGAAGTGCATGATGCCATCTGTCAAGCATGGTGGAGGAAATGTGATGGTCTGGGCATGCTTTGGTGGCGTAAAGTGGGAGATTTGTATAGTGTTAAAGGGATCTTGAAGATGGAAGGCTATTACTACAATTTACAATGCCATGCCAAACCCTGTGGGTGGCGTTTGATTGGAGCCATTTTCTTGCTGGTGCAAGACAATGACCAAAAGCACAGCCCCAAACTATGCAATAACTATTTAGGGAAGAAGCAGTCAGTTGGTATTCTGGCTATAATAGAGTGGCCAGCACAGTCACCGCATCTCAAACCTATAGAGCTGCTGTAGGTGCAGCTTGAACGTATGGTACATAAGTGCCCATCAAGTCAATTCAATGGTTTGAAATCCACCTTAAAACTACCTCAACAAATGGACAACTAAAATGCTTAAGGTCTACAATGCTGCAAATGGAACATTGTTTGGTAAAAGCAAAGTTTGAAGGATACAATTATTATTTCATTTTCAAATATCTAACTAACCCCAAAACAAAAATAATGATATTTCTCAGTAACTCATTCTTTGAAAGGTAGTATATATAACTTGTGTATAAAAAATGTTCAGATGCATATCTTCATTTATTGACAGACCTCCTATGAACTAAAATGGTTTTATAAAAAAAATCTGAATACTTTTGGTTGGAATAACTTGGCATAGGCATGAATTGACCATTAGAGGGCACTCTCAATGTCTGAAACAAGACAATCAGCACACTGATCATAGCAGAAAAGAGGACTGAGGCACTGCTCTGATCATGTAAAAATATAAATGTTGTCTCTGAGTGGGTCCAGGCATTATTTTTTCTGGGGGCCCAGGAATCTAGGCTATGGCCCTGTAATGACAAAAGTGGAGCTGACAGCCATCCAGCTGAGGGCTTGACATGCACAACAGTCTCATAAAGCCGTATCAAGCTGATCAGTGACAAACATATGCTGTGCTTTTTATGAAGAAGTATTTGTCTGACAAACAGAAAACTGAGACTATAATTAACGTACAATAAACTGACACTTGATTGATGGTTAAATAGAGGACATAGAACAAACATTCTGTTTCAAAATCATATCTGTGAAATACAGGGCAATTCCATATTGTATGGAATGGGTGGCAACAAATATAGCTCAAATAGTTTGGTATCTTCACCAAACAAATCAAGCTTTGCTCTGAAAACCATTTCAAGAAATATATTCCCACTGACTGGTTGACACACAAAAGCCTGTCATGTGCCAAATTGCCCTTTCTTTATAATTGGATATTCAGTTCATTAATGAAACCCATGACATCAATACCAAATGCAAAACCTGCCAGACAGCCGATATTGGTCATTTCAGGGAATTCTCCGTTTTTTTGGGGGGGGTCAAATGCATTGTTCTTTGATTTGAAGTTTCATCCCTTTTATGCAGTTTACTCAACCCAAGACACCTGATGTTGGTATGAGTTTAATACTTTGGCTCTGAAAAAGTTCACCAGAATCTTGTTTCCAACAAATGGCAATATCAGAGCACTTTTGCATTGTCTTGAAATATGCAATGTTATGAACATATCCTTGCTCTTAGTTTGCTTCTGTTATTTGGTCTTTCAGCAGACCCACATGTTTTGCCTGTAACGTTGGAGCATCCATCTGTTGTCACACTGGCCAATTTGTTGCATCTTAGTCCCAGTTTTCAGAGACCCACTTCTAGTAAATCCTTCCCTTTTTGTTGTGCTTATCATTGATTGCCCTGAAGCCAGTTCTTCTGAGATATTAATATCAGCGTCAATACCTTATAAAAAATAATTAGAATCTAAAACCGGTCTCTATTGAATCACAGCTTTCATCAAGGGCCAGGGAGAAAGTAATTTGCTCCAAATTGGGCTTTTTTACTGTCTCACAAAAAATATAGGAAAAGGCTAACTGGCATTATCAGGGGTGACAAACATTTTGGAGATGACAATACAATTCCTACAATTGTTGCCTACTGTAATAACTAGCTCAATGGAAATTATATTGTCATAAGCATGCACAATATCTACCAATTTGGTGTGCAAGGCTGAAAAATGAATCAAATGTACTAATGAAACAACTATTCACTTCTGTTAGACTGACTGAATCTAACCATAGTTAGAATGCGGCCACACAACCACAACTATTATACCATTGTAGAGGCATTTTGAAACACTTCTACCTTTCCATTTATCACACAAAAGCATATAAGTATCAGATTTAAGAGGTTGTCTTGTCCTGCTACAAAACCTCCACTAACAGTGCATTCAGGAAGGTAGATGGCTGACATCAAAGTGTGTGCAGTTAGAATAAAGACAATTCCTCAATAAACCTACTATTTACTGTACAAGGATCCTGTAGGTTCTTTCAGTAATGCCACCTTAGTAGTGGTCATAACCATCCATAAAAGAACTGCTTATAAGATTGTGTCATGACAGGTTATGACAAAATGTGTCAGACATTATCTGTCACGCTACAATCATGTCAAAATACATTGACACTACGCTTCATATGCAATGTTTTTGCAATGCATAATACAGAAACAGTTCAATAAAAATGTAAGATTCTTTGCAACAATCCAGATTTTACCAAATGCCATGTTTCCCCTCTGAGTCAAGTGGGCAGTATAAGGTTTGTGGAACTTGTGAATGGTCACGGCTGCAAGCATTACAAATTATGATTGGCTACATCTAGCTTGCTTGTTTACTTCAAACAAGTCTCACTGAATATTTTATTTTTATTTTCTATTTTTATTAAATTAATTATTGAAGTGGTTAGCTCTGCTTTGCTCCCACCTTGTGTAAGTTTGCTGAAGCCACATTTTACCTCCACATTTAAAAGTTCTACTTGACCTAAAGTTAGTGTTTATTTAGATAGATAGATTAGCATTACACAATTATTCTGTACACTTTTCAGTGTTTGATTTCACATATTTTAGTGAACTGTGCGGAGTTATATCAACCAACAAGGAAAATATATTGAGTGAACTTTGTAGTGTTGTAGAGTGTAGAGTTTTTAGCAAACAGGACATAACATAAATTGCTGGCATCAACCTCGGAGTTTTACATAATAGTCCTGAAAACTTTTCTAACTTGTTTACAATTTCAGATGGATGAAAAAAAGTTTCTGTGTTTTTGTGAATATTGGGGGTCAATATTGACCTTTTTAGTGGTTAAAAAAATCAGGAAGGTTTTGCATGATACAGTATGCTCTTTGGAAAATGCCCTGCTGAAATATCTGTTGGTAGAGAGCATGGCTGTATGCTGTACTGTAGCCTGAACAGGAGGCCTGAGGCTGCATGGGCTTCAGACAGCCTGAGTAATGAAGGCAGTCTTGGCTTCCAGCTATGTTCACTGAGGATAAGAAATGGAACAGACAATCGCTCATACCTCTCTCTCTTTTTCTCTTTCACACACAGACGCACATACCCCTGGGTTATTATAGTATATATACAGTGCCCTCCAGAAGTATTGGCACTCTAGGTACATTTGCAATATTAAAACCAAAATGCTGTAATAGTATTTCATTGTAATTTCTATTTTAGTGTAATTATTTCTAAGAAAAATCCTCACCAAGTCATTGTTTTAAAAATGTCCTTGTTTTTTAGATTCCGGCATCGCCTCTAATGTTGACATTGAGAGTGGTTCTTTGCGAGTACTATTTAATGAAGCTGCTACTGTACTGTAGTTGAGGACCTGGGCGATCAGTTTCTCAAACTAGACACTGTAACACATTTGCCCTCTTGCTCAGTTGGGCACCAGGCCTTCCCACTGCCCTTTATATTCTGGTTAAAGCAGATTTTTGCTGTTCTGTGAAGGGAGTAGTACATATCGTTGAACAAAATTTTCAGTTTCTTGTACATTTCTCGCATGGAATAGCCTTTATGTCTCAGAACAACAATAGACTTATGACTTTCAGAAAGTTTTTTTTTTTTTTAATTTTTTTTTGGGGCCATTTTTTGCCTGTAATTGAACCTACAAACGCTGATCCTGAAGATACTGAACTTGTCTAAAGGTCTGTTTTTATTGCATCTTTAATAAGCATAACAGTTTTCTGCCCTGCATCATAATTGCAAATGGGTTTTCTTTTCAAATTTGAAACATGGATTAGCAAGCACAACATGTCATTTGAACACCAGAGTGATAATAATGGGCCTCTACACCTGCAACAAGTCTTGTCATTTCAAAGATACTCTGACTCAGTCGTCTGGATATAACAATTTGGCACTTGTCAAAGGTAATCAGGTCTTTACTCCTGTCCATTTCTCCTGCATCCAACACTGATAGTAAGCGAACAATTAGTTCACATTATCTAATCTACCCAGAACTTGACATGTGCCGTGGTTAGGGGATGATCAACATTATTCGCTTCACCTGTGAGTAGTCATAATGTTTTGTCTCATCACTATATTTTCAGTATTGTATTATGCATTTTGAAAACCTGTGTCTCAATTTTATTGTTAGGGCTTGTGGAACCCTGGTGTACTTTATTAAACCATCACTGTACAAGCAGCAATGTGTACTTTTATGTAGAGCGAAAAAGAGATTGGGAGAGAATGACCAAAGTATAAGAAATGCAAGCAAAAGAGAGAAGCAAACGGAATGATGAGGGAATAAAAGAGGGACTACATAAACGTGTGAATGTCAATAAATGATGAGCCCTTAAGCAAGACTCTGCCCATTCTCCCATTTCTGATCTATTCGAAAGGCTCCCCACTGCGTGTGATTGGCTGTGACAGCTAGCTAACCATCATAATTCTCTCGCCGGTCTTATCACAGTCTCAGATTACATGCATATATTTTTAGCTAGCAGTTGCTTAAATTAGCAGAATTTTGTTATAGATGTTTAGATTATAGATTCCTGTTTTAAAGGCCCACAAATGTATTACAGCACAAAGAGGCAACTTAAACATCAAAAAGAAAAACAAATAGTGAAACAATCCATTTAGACTGAAATATAACTTTTCTAATTCTTGTAATAGACATAATTAATACACTTTTTATTAATAATCAGTTAATGTTTACTTGCAAAAATGTAACATTGGTCTATGAAAATGTGTATGAAAAATGTGTGGTTTAAATAACTATTCAGTCAAAGTGATTTCTTTAATGTAGGACCTATACATGCAATGTTGCGTTTTTGTAATTGAGTTTTACAGTAAAAATATCTCAACACTAATCTTAAAATAATAGCCATTTCCCAGATTCTATTCTACAGCAACACATAGATACTTAACTAATGCAATTGTTTAAATTCAAACCATATTGTTAACCGTAGGAAATATGACATTCTCTGACAAATAATTTTAATTCACTAAAATGAGTTGCAAGCCATATCCTGTTTGTATGTAGAACCTGGTGATTTGAATGACTTCCAGAGGGTATGTTACGGCAGAGGCTGGATGAGATTCAGATTGCTCAGACAAAGATTTGGTGACAGAGTTACTAGTGATAGAAAGTACAAGATACTAATTAATGTCATGTTCAGAACAACATGTTCATTGCATGACTTGGCAGTTGAGGACTGTTGGAAGAGAAAGTTTAATGCTCAGTGCAATCTAAATTACTGGAAGACAGTAGAGGTGAGAAGGAACTTTTGGCTTGTTTTATGATTGAATACATTTGATCTATTTAAAATAACATGCATATTTATTTTATATAGTGCTTTTCATTACTCGCAGACAGACACTTCCAAAGCAAAAAAAACAAACAGATCTTGGGTTCTGACAGGTTTGGATGTTATGGATCTTCCTTGCAACAGTACCTTTCAGGAATTATGTTATTATGGAACTATATCGCAGTTCTGTTGGTCCTTAATGACATAATATTATGTTGGTGCCTAATGTTTCCCAACTATGTTGGTCACCAACATAATCATTTCAAAATGAAAATTGCCTACGAAAAAAATCCTTATGAATGACAGTTACCATTACCAGATTAATTTAGAGTTAACCCTATGGGGTTTGGGTTAGGAATAAGGTTAGGGTTACGTACGGTTCAATCAGTGTTACTATAATCTCTGTGTTCTAGTGAGATCATATCTCGAGGTATAAAAATAACTAAATATATAAGGAAATTAACAAGCATGCTAATCAATAATTTTGCTGTTTTGCTAATTTTTTGACAGGGTAAGACATTAGGTGCGCTTTTTTTCAGTTTATCGGCAAGCTTTGTTTGTGTGACATTTCCATGGTTTGAATCCAGAATTATTTATATTTAATATAATTTAACGATAATCGTAAATCAGTGGATTTCCAACAACTTTGAAAAGTTGTTGGAAATATTTTGTAAGAAAAAAGAAATAAATCGGATGAGAGAAAACAAGGACCCAGTTACATTACCACTGACCACAAACTGTGAAACATTAAAGTAGCAGTCACATTAAAATTTTCTGGTTAAAAACCCCACTACTGAAGGGTAATTAGTCAGGCTTTGAAAATTCTACGGAAGTTAGAGACACATTTATGAAAATGCATAGATTTGGAAACCAAATAATATCTCAGTGTTTGGAGATCCCAGTGAGCATTGTTGGATGATCAATAATCAGGGAGTGGAAGTTGCATTGCGCTTAAGGAGCTACAAAGTTCAATGGCTGGTAGTGGAGTAATGGTGCATCTGACCATTTGGAAAGATCTGCATTTACAGTGAGGGAAAAGAGCAATCATTCAATCAAATACTTATTTCCCTCATTAAAATGCAAATTAATTTATTACATTTTTGACGTGTTTTTCTGGGTTTTTTGTTATTCTGCCTTGCACTGTTCAAATATACCCACCATTGAAATTGTAAACTGTTGATTTCTTCTTTGTCAGTGGGCAAGCATACAAAATCAGCAGGGAATCAAATACTTTTTTTCCCTCATTGTACCTGGCCTGTATTGGAGGATGGCAAGAAAAAAGCTTTGGTTAAAAAGTAGTTATTGAAAATGTTCCTAATGACTTCAAATTTTTATGTAACACTAATTTATTTAATTTTGTTCCCAGCATGCTCTGCTTCAAGTTAATATTGTGGAATTGTTTTGTTCATTTTGCATTAACTTTGACTGATTAATTAATCCGTGGTACACAATCTTCAAACACATTTTTCTAAAGTAATCTATTGATGCAATAAAAAACTAATTACTTTAATAATTTAATCAGAAATCAATTTTGCTACCAAAACTTTAGCTGGATTCCAATAGAAATCACCCAGTCCTTTGCAGGCCAATGCCTTGCAGGTAGTGTGGCTAAATTCTGGTTAAAGTTAACCGGTTTCCCCGATATCCAGAAGTTATGACATTTATTCAACCATGACTTTTTGACCACAGTCAACTGTAAAGCAAGACTTCAAAGTAAGGCTTCATGGGATATGTGACTGTGTAAGTCTTCACATAACAATCATATAACAGTGTCTAGGAATTAAAATAATTGAAAATTAATTAGCTCAATATCCAAGTATCTTTTATTAATAAATACAGCGATGAGTGGTAACTAGAGTACACTTGAAAGTGCAATGAATACTGGGAAATTATATTGTTGATGTGGCTTGGCATATTAAACAATTCCTTAAAGCAAATAAAACTATGTTTTATTTGCTTAAAGGAATGTACCATTTACAATGTACCGTTTGTAATAATAAATATTAATAGTAATAATAAAACAAAAGTTAAAGGATTGGTTAGGTACTGAATAAACTTATAAGGTGCTATAAATCCTCACCCACAGAATTATTTGCTTTAATTATACAAATTTTAAGTGCAAACTTCTTTTCTACTTGTTTGTCATCTGTTGTTGTGAGCTTAACGTGCCCCCAACCACGCTGCAGCTTAAGACTCTCTTCTTCCTACCATTTCTGTTAATTGCAACATATGTTATGACCTCCATCTTGACAATCTGTCTCTGGAGCAGATGGCAGAGTTCACTATTAGTTAAATGGTACTGTAACGAAGCCTTTACTTTTATGAATGTCATTCTTGTCACATCCTATTTTGATTAAACCATTTCTCAGTGAGAGAAGACATCCTAATGATGTTATGCTGGGTGGAAGACCCATGTTTCTATCTGTTCAAACGTTAAGCACATAGACTGACCTTTCTGTCATCAGTGCACTGGTGTGCTTGTAAGAGTTGTGAGAATAAGTTAATATGTGTTTATGTATTTAGAGAGTGTGTGTGTGTGCGTGTGCGTGCGCGTGCGCGTGCGTGTGCGTGTGTTGAAAACCCATGTGTGTGTCTAGACTGACAACCCATGGTTAGCCTTGTGACAGATACAACAATGACCTATGTTTACATTTAATCATGTCATGTTGTACAACCAGCACTGTAGTCCTCTATGCTTATTTGCAACATTAAACTTAGTAGATCCCTATAATTTCTTTTGCAAGTTGCTCAAATTTAGCAAGCTACTCATTCATTTGACTGAATGCTGTTTGTGTTATGGCAGACTGATGCGGGTATTAGCCTTTACAACCACAAATATCTTACAAGCTCTATGAAGTTGAATCATTAGCAACCACTGTAAATGTACTACTGCTAAAACAGAACTAGAGACAGCATATTGAAGATATTGTTATCCCCCTGAACTAAAGGCTAGCAGGCACCTAAGGCCTCCTCTCTCCAGACATTTCTCCTGTAAAATATTTGTTTATTTTGTTTGACTGTTTCACTCTCTAATATACAGTATAAGTGGAATTATTTTATCTAGTACAACATCTAGTAATTATAATTATAACAAATTCAAACCAATCGAGCAGATATAAGTAATCATCTTCTGTGTGCTCAAATCACCTCTGTTCTCTGTCTGCCTTTGTCTTTCACTTCAGCGTCTTGTCTGTTGCTATCTGTCCTGCACAACCTGTGGCTATGCCTACTGCTGCACTTCCTCGATGTTTCTTTATATGTTCCTCCACTTTATATGTTCCTGTGTCTTCTCACCTCTGGAGTAAGACACAAGTTAGAAATTGGTGCAACGTGTCATTAGTTAGTTTTAAAGTACATTTCTGCTGATATGACCAGGGCAACTGAACTGAGCTGTAAATAATATTATATATATATATATATATATATATATATATATATATATATATATACACAGATAGGTCCAGAAATATTTGGACACTGACACAATTTTCATAATTGTGGCTCTGTACGCCACCGCAATGGATTTGTAATGAATCAACTGAGACATTCAGCTTTAATATAAAAGGTTGAACAAAATACAACATATGAAATGTTTAGGAATTGCAACCATTTCATAAACAGTTCCTTCTTTTCAGGGGCTCAAATTTAATTGGACAAATTAAGACAATTAGAATTAATGTATATACTTTGTCGAGAATCCTTAGCAGGCAATGACTGCTTGAAGTCTGGAATGCATGGATGTCACCAAACGCTGGGTTTCTTCCTTTAAGATGCTTTGCCAGGCCTTTTCTGCAGCTGTCTTGAGTTGATGTTCGTTCATGGATCTGTTTTGTCTTCAGCAGGTGAAATGCATGCTCGATCGGGTTGAGATGACTCAGCCATTGCAGAACATTCCACTTCTTTGCCGTAAACATCTCTTCTGTTGCTTGCACAGTATGTTTGGGGTCATTATCCATCTGTAAAGTGAATCGCCATCCAATCAGCTTTGCTGAATTTGGATGAATCTGAGCAGACAATATATACCTGCACATTTCAGAATTCATCCGGCTGCTTCTGTCACATCAATAAACACAAGTTGCATGCCCATGCCATCACACTGCCTCCACCGTGTTTTACAGATGATGTGGTATGCTTCAGGGCATGAGCCAGCTGAATAGTGTGAATGGTTTTTTCTTTACCATGGATAGGATCCTATGATCATCCACCACTATTGTCTTCCATGGACGTCCAGGCCTTTTTGTGTTGCAGACCGCATTTTGTGGGATCGCAGAAACTGCTTCCAAATGCGAATCTCACACCTGGAATCAACTCCAGACCTTTTACCTGCTTAACTGATGAAGAAATAATGACGGAATAGCCCAAACCTTTCCATGAAACTGCTTTTGAGTCATTATTCCAATTACTTTGAAAAGAGGGGGCTACATATTAAACAGCTGTAATTCCTAAACCCTCTAATAAAAGCTGAGACTGCCCTTTAAACCCATTTTCATAATTTAGCTGTAGCTTGTATATATTATGGCAAACAGACAAAATAGTTAAACTTGTGTCAGTGTCCAATTATTTACGGACCAACTGTATAATAGCCAAGGCTTCATGAATGTAAGAAACATGAGCCAATGCTCAATCTAAATCCTCTTTTGAACAACTCACATTTGATGCAATCTTTTTACAGTTTTACAGCTGCTTTATCTACCGACTGCATGTATGTATACTGTATGTCCGTCAATATGGTATTAACACAGTGATGTTGTTTGGCCTGGGCATCATGGGCTTCAGCCCTGGGTGTTTTTGGAATAACCAATTCCAAAACATTAAGATGAAGTTGTCTGCTTGTTTTGGGAGCTGACATTAATGAAGCTAGATTGGGGTTAAGAAACTCACTGAACGAAAGACTACATTTTCAATTACGCAGGGATGTATCCCCCTACCTCCCTGCTCAGCTTGATGCTTAGCCCCAAGTGGCCTTTAATCCCAGAATCTTTCTGTATTAACATATCACATGTGCCATAAAAACTGTGAATTTCCTGACGTGACAGAAATACAAGTGTTCTGCACATCATCTGTAGAAATGGGCCATCAATACAGTAATACGTTATAATATACAGAATTCCTAGTGGCTTTATAGCAAATTGCAATCAGAGGCTGTGAACATTTATTGAGCTCAAAAAGTGTAGTTAGAGATTTCCAGAGAATCTGTAAACATTAAGTCTGCCCCGTTTTGAAACACCTAGTTTCGTGAGTTGAAACACAATTTGAGTGTGGAGAATGGTAAGCGCTCACGTCATACTGTAATCATTTCAAATCTAGAGTAAATACATCAACCTATCCATCTTTCAAAGTTTTGGCCAATGGCAACATTTTTGATAAGTCCAGTGGCTCTGTTGTACAAGTTCAACCATATTTACCTGCCACTAGTGTGATTGAGCAATCAGCAAAACACAAAGGCAAAAATAATTGCTATTAACCTGACTCATTCCATTTAAAATCAGACTGCATGTTTTAAACACCTCCAATCACATTTATTGTGGCAGCATAAAGAACATCCCAAATAATGTCTATAGGAGGATTTTCTTTTTGACAGAATTAGGAAATTTTGTAAACAAACCATTAGATTTAAAAAATGGTGAAAGTGGATAAAAACTCCAGGTAACAAACACTTTATCAGGTCCCTGTATCAGAGAGTGTCCACACAACCTGTAACCTCTGTAATGATGAGAGGTAGAGGCTCTGCTGTAAACACCTGTTTACTGTTCACTCCCTCTTTAATGCAGTTCCAATTTCCAAATCAACAGTAGTAGTAGGTTTAGTAGGTTTATATATTGTTTTTTATCTATTTTGCCAAGAGTCTAAGTTTCTCTTTTGAACATCTTAGCATCTTGTTCAATGACGGAGGTAGCTTGTTTATAATTTTTTAAAGAAGTGATTAAAGTAGTTAATGTTCAAACTACATAAGCTCGGACTTCACAATAAAAAGCTTACTTTATCTTCAATGTATTTCACTCAATAACAAAAAAGTACTGTATATTGTAAAACTGTATTTTTTTATTTTTGTCATCTTGTTTCTCCACTTGTCCTCTCCCTGGCTGCTTTTCCCATACTCAGTATTTCCACTCTTCTTAACCCACTTCCCCACACCTTCTCCATCCCTTTTCCTTTACCCTCAACTTTTATCTTTTTGCATACATTCAGAATGATGCAGCCACCTGCTGTATAGTTAGGCCCCACTCATCACAGTGACAGCCTGAACCGCTTGACAAGCAAAAACCAATTTCACTGCAGCAACCGGATATTAATGGAGTAGGATTTTTGTTTTGGCTGTCCCATACCTTGAAAATGCCAGAAACCAGCATGCGCACATGCATGTCAATCGGTACACACACACAAACAGAACCCTCAGCCTGCTTCATATGTAGCAGTTCTGAGTTGATAAAAATGCTGCCTGTAAGTTTATACTGAACAACTGAACATCTTTACACAGATCTTCAACAGATCTCTGGAGATGTGTGAAGTTCCCTCCTGCTGCAAACGCTCCACAATTATCCCAGTCCCCAAAAAAACCTCCATCACTGGATTGAATGACTACAGACCTGTCTCCCTTATATCTGTGGTGAAGAAATTCTTGAAAGATTAGACCAACGGAAGTCAGCAGGTGAGGCTAGGGAACACAATCCAGCACCTGAACAATCAGTACCGGCGCCCCCCAGGGTTGCGTGCTCTCCACACTGCTCTTCTCCCTCTACACCAATGACTGCACCTCAAGAGACCCATCTGTCAAACTACTGAAGTTCACAGACGACACTACAGTCATTGGCCTCATCTGGAATTGTCTGCCTACAGACAGGAGGTTGAGCAGCTAGTTCTCTGGTGTGGTCAGAACAACCTGGAGCTTAACACGCTCAACTGTGGACATGACTTTGGATTTCAGGAGGTGCTCCCCATCACCGTTCTCAACAGCCCTGTGTCTGTAGTGGAATCCTTCACGTTTCTGGGATCCACTATTTCCGAGGATCTAAAGTGGGAAACGAACACAGATGCCATCATTAAAAAGGCCCAGCGGAGGATGTACTTCCTGCACCAGCTTAAGAAGCTTAACCTGTCCAAGGAGCTACTGATCCACTTTTACACAGCTATCATCCAGTCTGTTCTCTGCACGTCCATCGATGTTTGGTTTGGATCTGCCACAAAACTGGAAAGGAACAGACTACAATGGACATCACTGATGAACAGTCAACTTCAGACACTTAATGCCAGGCACAAACCCTAGATATATAGATCACATCCACTATCATGTAAATAATAATACCTGCACAATAATATTTATTTCCAGCACCTTTATACCTTGTTCAGTGCGCTATTGTCTAATCAGTCTTATATCTCTTGTTGTTTGGTTTATTGTGTGTATTTATGTGTACTGTATATTGCAGTCAATGACTCTTGTTGAGTGTCCTTTGTTTAAGTTTTTTATGAGTAAGCACATCGTGAGTCTGTATAATCCAGAGACAATTCTTTGTGTGTACACATACCTGGCGAATAAAGCTGATTATGTTTCAGTGTCAAGTTAGGTTAAGAATGGGCTTTTATAATGCAATAAAATATGTTGTTATTATTATTATTAAACCTTTATTTCAACAAGGAACTCAGACTGAGACCAAGGTCTCTTTTACAGCTGGGCCATGCGTATACATGTTGACACACAGTTTATGTACAATGATTAAAGCAAACAGAAAAAATCTTAAATACATGTAGCACTCGTGAAAATATACAGTGGGGAGAACAAGTATTTGATACACTGCTGATTTTGCAGGTTTCACACCATTTTACACCTTTAACCCAAAGCATGTAGAGGTCAAAAATCCAGAAAATCACATTGCATGACTTTTAAATAATTAATTAGCATTTTATTGCATGACATATTTTTTTTATTGCATGAAGTATTTGATTTATCAGAAAAGTAGAACTTAATATTTGGTACAGAAACCTTTGTTTGCAATTACACAGATCATAAGTTTCCTGTAGTTCTTGACCAGGTTTACACACACTGCAGCACGGATTTTGGCCCACTCCTCCATACAGACCATCTCCAGATCCTTCTGTTTTCAGGGCTGTCGCTGGGCAATACGGACTTTCAGCTCCCTCCAAAGATATTCTATTGGGTTCAGGTCTGGAGACTGGCTAGGCCACTCCAAGACCTTTAGATGCTTCTTCGTGATTCGGGTCGTTGTCATGCTGGAATACCCAGCCATGACCCATCTTCAATGCTCTTACTGAGGGAAGGAGGTTGTTGGCCAAGACCTCGCAATGCATGGCCCCATACATCCTCCCCTCAATACGGTGCAGTCGTCCTGTCCCCTTTGTCGAAAAGCATCCCCAAAGAATGATGTTTCCATCTCCATGCTTCATGGTTGGCATGGTGTTCTTGGGGTTGTACTCATCCTCCTCCTTCCTCCAAACACGGCGAGTGGAGTTTAGACCAGAAAGCTGTATTTGTCTCATCAGACCACATGACCTACCATTCCTCCTCTGGTCATTGGCAACTTCAGATGGGCCTGGACATGCGCTGGCTTTAGCAGGGGGACCTTGCGTGCACTGCAGGATTTTAATCCATGATGGCGTAGTGTGTTCCTAATGGTTTTCTTTGAGACTGAGGTCCCAGCTCTCTTCAGGTCATTGACCAGGTCCTGCTGTGTAGTTCTGGGCTGATCCCTCACCTTCCTCATGATCATTGTGGCCCCACGAGGTGAGATCTTGCATGGAGCCCCAGACAGAGGGAGACTGGCCATCATCTTGTACTTCTTTCATTTTCTAATACAATGTGATTTTCTGGATTTTTGTTTTAGATTCCATCTCTCACAGTTGAAGTGTACCTATGGTAAAATTACAGACATCTACATGCTTTGTAAGTAGGAAAACCTGCAAAATCAGCAGTCAAATCAAATCAAATACTTGTTCTCCGTAGTGTAAATCATGTAATACCATGTCATGTACAATAAGAGGATGCCTGACATGCCACTCAGGAGGATTATGTACATCAGATACCCCAACCCAGGGACCTACAAGCCATACACAAAGCCCTTCAACATCCATGTTTGAATTCTTACACTTTTGACAGTGCGCAGAATCCAAAACAGTCACATGCAACAATATTTTTATTAGTTTAGGAAAAATCTAAAATGATTTAAGGTAAAACAATATATTTTCTGACTGCTTTTTTTTGTTTCTCAAAAAGCAGTCAGTGAAATACAAATGCCACAATAATTGCTACAAAACCTGACGCCTTTAAAGAATAGACAGAAGGCTTCTTAAACCAATGGTGTCATTAGATGAGCTCTCCTGGCACAATATTAAAGAAATACTGTTGAAGTGTTTGAATTATGTCTGAAACACCTAGAATCATTCATAATTATCTAGAGATTGAAATAAAAATACTTTTTTTTTTTTTCTGTATCAAAATGGCTTCTGGTGGCGGGTGTGGGCAAGGCGTCTAAGGCACATGGCTAGGGGAGTGCCGACTGGCACTGTCGGCCCATCACACCACAAATTGTAGAGGCCTCTCCCTACCTTGAAAATGTTCAAGACAATTACACGAAACTTCACTTTTCTCCAAGAAAACCTACTGTTTTTAATTTTAGAGCAATAAGAGTTCCTGGAATTCTGAAAATGATCCTATGGATATGAGTACAAATGCAATGAAAACATGGCACACATTCAGAATTTTAGATTTCCTATAACAGATAGCACTGAGTAATTGAAAAACCAGCCGCCCTCCGTAGGCATCAAGGGCTGTGCACTAGCATGATCCCAAATTATTTTATCGACGGCATGCTGGCAACCAAGCTCCTAATGGTTACGTGCTACTATCTTTCCACAACCCAGCCGCTGCCCCCAAGCTCTTCACCTGCCAGGCACACTCCAGCTTTTGTCACTACTCTTGTCAAGCCGAAAACACTTTTAGGTTTTAGGTGTCCCGTCTAAGTCTTTGACAGAAAAAAGAAACAAAGAAAGTGTCTAGCAGTGGATATTCCCTAACATACTAGTGTTTTAATCAATTCCTAGTAGACATGCTTCACTGCTGTAATTGTCACATGAGGTGGCAGCAATTTTTCACCAAAACATGTGTCCTGGGTAGAATCCTGATAATACTGTATCCTTATAATACCGGGACAGAAGGGTTATTGTTCCAACTTCTTTTGAAAGGAAAGAAAAAGGTGTTGTGGTCTCAATGTTTCCGGAGCTATATGTTGACTCTTGGTCAGCATGATAAAATCATCCTCTATAACGTACAGTAGTGCCTGACAAAGGCAGCTAAATGTAGGGCAGCGATACTGTTAACTACAGAACTGCTTGCAAGCAAGCGGAAAACTTAGCCATAGCACACTCATCTTTTGGCATGTCCAACCCCTTAGTTCATTTTATTTGTATTTATTGACTACACAAGAGTTTATAAATAATAAAAATAAAAGTTACGCTCAAGGAGCCAGACTATGCATTCATTCATTGCCTGTCCTGAAAGTGGGAGAGCTCTATCATGTTCTTTATTAATGAGAGACTAGCAAAGGGCACAGTTTGGCACTTCCGGCCTACTGATGAAGGGGTGCCTCAGATCTACAGAACAGTTGTGTATGTACGTTTCTGTGAGTGTGTGTATTTGTATATATTTTTTGTGTGTGCATGTGTTTGTGTGCCTTGAGCCCAATCAACACCCCGTGAGCCTAATCAACACCCTGCTGATTACCAGTGCGATTGCATCTCTTTAGTCTCCATAACTAAAACTCTTTGCTTGCCTCTGAGGGAAAGGAAGAAGATAAGCCCTAAAATATTTTCCTTTCAGAGGGAGGGAGGATTGGCTTACTAATCAATAGACTGTAGCTTATGAATTCCATTCAACCAAATGGCTTCTCGAGGTCTATAGTACGTGCACAGATAGCAGTTTTAACTAACGATGGAATCCATATTTGTAACTGAGAAGATGACGTTAGTAACACTGAAGTTTCTTTCACATCTTTATTGGTTTAATTTGTTGATTCAGAATATAATTCTACCGCAAAACAGTCCCAGAGGGGGTACATTCTACAAGTAAACAGCTCCCAAGTGTGTGAATAACATATGTGCTAGAATGAAGAGATGGATTGGCCTGCTGTGCTGTGCGATTAAGACACTGTAACGACCACGTGAAACTGATTGATCGTGCTAATTTAGAATCAAAAGCCGCAGGTGTATTGTGACTAATGATTGAACAATCTACACGCTATCTGGGCAAATATTGCGTGAAGCAGCACTTACCTTGAGTTCCAACAAAGAGTAGTGATCTTGTTTATCTTAAAGAGCCTGTCAATATTATGTTCCTCAAAATAATATTTTCATATTTTTCATAGGTTATGGGCCCTGATTGATAAATTTAACATAACAGGGAATACAGATTTGGTCTCTCTCTTGGTCACATACACCTTAAAAAGATGTAAGTCTGTGTCTGGCCTGACAAAGGAATGCCTCATGTACCATGACATCTCCTTCACATGGACACACTGCCATGCAGGTCGATCCAGAGCACTCCAAACATACTCAGTGGGTGACATGTCTGGTTAGTATGCAGGTCATGGAGGAAGTGGGGCATGTTTATCGTCCAGGGATTGTATACAGATCCTTGTGACATGGGCTGTGCATTGCCACACAGAAACAAGGTGATGGAGGCTGTAGAATCGCCTGACAATGGATTTCAGGATATTGTTACTGTTTCTCTGTGGATTCAAATTGACATTGATAAAATCCATTGTTTGTTGACCTTAGTTTATGCCTGCCCAGACCCTAACCTCAACACCACAATCCAGGCACTCAGTTCACATGATTGACATCAGCGAACCTCTCTTCCCACTTGAAGAGCACCCTTCTAGCCATGGCCATCAAAGGTGAGCGTTAGCCCACTAAATCTATTACCAGGTCTAACTTCAACATTTTCCATTTACAGTTGGTTCAGTCTATATGATTACATCCTGGATTATTTCCAAATTCTAAACAGACATGCACACATCAAAAAAGGCGGGCAAACACCTAGGTTAGTGACTAACTTTGTTGATTATGATAAAGTATTTTTGCAATCTCATGCAGAAGCATCATTGCCAATATGGTATATACCTGGAGGATAATTTGGTATATACCTGGAGGATCTTTTTCATAAAGGAACCTGTTTGGGGAACTTCTTTAGACAGGTAGCCAGTAGGCAAAGAAAATGCTGACATTATCTGATCCTGCTACATCAGAATATACCAACGCAAAGAACATTCACACATTCAGAACATTAATTTGGTGTAGTAGTGCTGTTATTGGTAGGTCCGTGTAAAGACAGAACAAATGAAAAGGACACAAAGTAAAAGGTGCCCTATGCAACTTAACGCCACCTATCGGCAGTGAGTTGTGTATTGGTTCTATAACTACATTAGAATCTGACATTGTCCTTACAAACTAAAAGCATAGTGACAGGTCTGAAGTAGTGTCTCCTCCAGCCAGTTGCAGAAACACAGACTTTTCATTTCAAATGGGGTTAAAGTTTATGGACCTAGTGCCCCTGGTTGGGAACCACCGCACTGTGCTATGTGAACTATGCTATTTAATTTAAAATGGTCCTGGCAGGTGCAGTTCATCCATCGCAATATAAACAGTTTTTTTCTTACCATCAACAGGTGAAACAGGACTGCAACACAACATTCAACCTATCCAATTAGAAATAGATTGCTGTATATGGCTAGCTAGTAGCTATACAGTACCTATAATGACAACAATGAGTTCGAAACAGTTTTACTTTAGGCTTTCTATAAGTAGCTACTGGAGCCAAGTTTAAAACTATCCCAAACAAATCCTAATGCCTACTTTGTTTGGTCAGTGGCAAGTTTAGCAAATAAATAATGCAATTGCTCAATTTCTGTTATGTTTCGCTGGGATCCACTTGCCTGTGGGGAACTTGCCTGTTAGACAATTGTTACATCAGAAATCAAAGTTGATCCCGAATCATGCTCTATTATTTCCAGGCAAATCTGAATGAACAAGTAGCTGCCACTTCAGAGGAATTTTAACTAATGATTGAGGAGGGCACTTAAATAAAGGTCATAGGGTCTTAGTAACACAAAAACTGTATTCTATGCTCTTAAGTCGGAGCTCACATCAACCTGCCTGAACCCCAAACATCCTTGCTCTGAAGGGCATTGTTTCAGAGAATGTCCATATCACGCACCTTCAGTGTAAAGTTACAACCAGAGTTTGTTTCTTATGCCACAATAAGATAACCTTCAATCACACTGCCATGAATGCACTAATATGACCTGCATGCACTAATATGACCACCCTGCCGGTTCCTGACTATGCTGCCATAATTTATTGGCATTCTTTTAAAAAGCTCCAAAGAAATTTGATGTAATTTACCACATTGCGCTTCACTTTGTCACACTTCAACACTCATGGGAACTACACTGGTTAAATGGCCTTAGCGACTTACACACTGGTACCTACTTATTACAAGTCTCTGTTTGGTAAATGCCCACTTGATGGATGAACATAATTATTTCTGAAAAATGTAAGGTTTTGATATTTTAAAACGTAGAACATTTTATCACTTTTAATCTTTAAGTAACTCTGTATCACCCCGTCAGACCTGGCCATACACAGTGATATGTATTAATGCTTTTAGGCTTTCAAGATTTTTTTCTGGGCCTTTTGCAATTAGCTTTTTTTTTTTAAACCTTCCATTTTAGGCTGGATGTTAAATATGTTGTTCAAATGTGCATAATCTGTAAGTAGAATCACTGTTGTACCTCAGTTAGCCATGAAATTCCAATTTTGAATGAGAGTAATTTTGATGACATATATGCACATAGATGACATAATGTAGTACAAAGGGTGCATGCTGTTTTGGCTTGACAGAACCATCATAACAACCAGTGGCCAGATATCCTGGTATGCAAACCTAATGGTAAAATATCCAGTAGATATCTCACTAGTCCCTCCTTGGACAGTCATTTGTTTCAGTTTGCCACCACTAATGACTAGAAAAAATTGTAAAAGACTAAGGTGTGACACTTTCCTCAAACATCTCAACAACACACTTGCTGAATTAGTCAAACGTATCTGTATATGTCACGATATATATATTGTAATTGAATGTCAATTGTCTACATTTATTGGGAATATTGGATCACTACACTGTCTATACAGTACAAATGTTAAAGTGAACTTCCAGTGAGCTCTTAAAGCTGACAGCCAAGTATGCCACTGAAATAGCTATTGAACTGCCTGCACCATCACTTATATCCTCACTGAGAAAACGTGAACTCAGTAAATCTAAAAAGTACATATAGAACTTGAAGTGATGTTTCTTCACGAGCCATCCAACTAAACAAAATACATTGAAAAGACGTTTCTGGTTGAAAATAAGTCATATTTCTTTACAAAGAACAACATTGGTGTTGGAAAGTAGTTGGAAAGACGTATTTCGAATAATTTTACTCACATGGTCACTTTTACCCAAACTATCACAATGTTAGAGTCACCTGATCCAATCCAAGTCCATCACACCCATTTGTGAAATTTGTGACAAGACAAAGAGCTAATTTTGTACATAATTCACAAAGCTGGGTAAATCACAAAGCCCTCTTTCTTAATGCTGAGTCTGCATGCAGGAGCTCTCTGACACGACCAATTTGCAAAGTCAGTAGACCGGGGAATTATTTTCGCCTTAATCTTTTATAAGGCCGTATCAGCCTTGTGTGGAGAAAGAGAAATACAATAATAATAAAAGAGAAAATGTGGAGGGGGAGGGGTCTGACAGGGACGTAATTACCAAGCACAAATTACACCCATAATCAGCTTGTTAGCGCATCCATGGCCACTGAGGTACCACTTTCCCTTTGGTAAAGGAGGGTTTTAAAGTTGCCCATGTTCAAAATGGTTTAGGAGGCGTGTGGGTGGGCATGTTACATATTTTTTTATGAAGCAAAACTTATTTTTAGAAAAAGAAGTCTTACATTTTTTAATTAACTTTTATCAATTGGTCTCCCCTATCAGTGTTGAGGTAATGCGTTACTAGTTTTTAATAGGTAACGTAACATGTTAGTTATTTAATTTTAGTAATGCTTACTAGTTTTTCAAATAAATAACGTATTACTCAGTTTCCCACAGTGCAATCTACGTATCTGTCTTTACGTATCATTAATTTTCTCTAGTAGCCAGTGGCAACAAATGACGCAAAGATGGCAGCACTCGTATAAAGAACATAATACACACCCCAAAGCCACCCCAAAGGATGAGCTCGGGTAAGCTTAACAATTTTAGCTTGTGAAGCAGTTCACTATTTTGACAACATCAATATTTCCCTCGCATATAACCATGAACACGTAGCTGCCACTTCAGAGCAATATTAAGAACAAATGATTGAGGGCATATACATAAAGGTCATAGGGCAGTGGGGCTTTTTTGGGATTCACCAGAGTACGCTTTCATTCCGTTAATAAACATTATGTAGCCCACATTGTATTTGTACATGGGAGGTATTAATTGTGGTTTAATAGTGGTAGTTTATAGAAGCTGAGATATATTTTTTTTGGTCAAGTTTAGTTTATATTTACTAAAATGAACATCTAAATACATGTTCTGTTTCTAAACGTGATTTTTCTAAATAATTTCAAAAAACGATTTAGTCATAATTCACCTCTGAATAAAGTCATAAAACATTGATGGCAAATACACTTTATGGCAAAGAGATTTAAAATGGCTGTTTTCTTTTTGAGAATGTATGTTTAACAGAGTACATTTTTGTGCTGTTATTTTTTGTTCTTCATTGTTCACCAGAAAGGATCTTTCTAGTATTGATGTCTGCACATATAGGCTGTATAATAAGCCCAGCCTGAACATGTGGAGGCACTTGCCATACAAAATAATATATTGATTTACGAGATTTGTGATTCAAGAACTAAACACAAATAGTATTTGACATTATGGTATATGAATACTTTAATCAATCCATCAATCAAATGTATTTTATTATGTTCTTTTTACATCAGCAGTTGTCACTAAGTGCTTTCACAAAACACCAGGCCTTCAACCCCAAGGAGCAAACAACAGTAGTGTTGAGGAAAAACTCCCTAAGGCCAACATTTAGGAGGAAACCTATAGTTGAACTAAGCTCCGAGGGGTGACCGGTCCTCTTCTGGCTGTGCCAGGTGAACATATTAAGAGTCCAAATTTTAATAGTTAATTGATACATGTGGGCTGGGCCCAAAGTCTATTTAAACCAGATCGGAGGCATGACCAGATGGACAAAGACAGGGGCAGATGGGGGGAGGGGGGGGTCAGCAGAGTGGCAGCTGAAATCATTGGGTATCGTTTTGATCTGCAACACAACCAGAAAGACTTTGGACAGGCATCGCAACGAGTGAAGCCTGGTACTCCGCAGTTGTGGGCCAAGACCTCATGTACTCCTAAATTTAAAACTCAAATATTTGCCCTACTCCCCCAGCACAATAATATAGCAGCGTAAGACCTTGGGGCTGAGACGAGGGGGGTCCAGTGACACTGTGGCCCTATCCGGGGGAGGCCCCGGACAGGACCCAACAGGCAGGAAATCAGCCCACCTACATTGCCAAGCATCAACCAAAGGGACACCCACCAACCGAAATCATCCTGAATGAGGGCCAATTATTGCCAGCAGAGTACAGCCCAATTGCACAAGTGTGCAACAGAGAGACATCCACAAGCCAGTGACTCTGCCCCCAAATGGCATTGGAGGGAGGGCATCCCAGTGGCGATGAGAGCCCACCTGGCAAGACAGCAAGGGTGGACAGAATCAGGCCTTTCTGGTCACCTTTACGCCCATGGGCCAGACTACACTTAATCATAGACCAGGCTGAAGAGATGAGTCTTTAGTAGAACCTGAAGGTTTGCACTGAGTCTGCATTTCTAACGTTAATTGGCAAATCATTCCAATGTAGTGGAGCTCTATGAGAGAAGGCCCTGCCTCCGATTGTTTGTTAAGACATTTTAGGTAGAATTATAAGGCCTGCATCTTGTGATCTAAGGTTACGTGCAGGTATGTATGACTGGATCATTTCAGCAATATAAGTAGGAGCAAGTCTATGTATTGATTTATAGGTTAACAATAAAACCTTAAAATCAGCCCTAACCCTAACAGGCAGGCGGTATAAAGAGGCTAGTACTGGAGTAATGTGTTCACATTTTTTGTTCTATTTAGGAGTCTAGCAGCCCTGTGCAGCACTAATTTAAGTTTATTTATTGATTTATCTGGGTAACCGGAAAAAAAAGAGCATTGCAGTAATCTAATCATGAGTAACAATAGCATAGATTCGTTTTTGATAAAATGTTTCAGATTTTTGCAGTGTTTCGAAAATGAAAATAAGCAACTCTTGAGATGTATTTGATATGTTCTTCAGAGGAGAGGTCAGGGTCAAGGGTAACGCTGAGATTTCTTAGTTTTTTTGGATACGACAATACAGCCGTCGAGGTTCACATTGAGATCACTTGACATAATAGGATCGGTCACTCATGTGGTATAATGATTGATATGCTAATTTGATATGCTGTTGAGTGACACTGACTGCGCAATACCTGACTATGTTATTATACGACGTCCCATTAAATATGGGTCTATTGGGCATAAGTGACCAACACCCGAATATAAAATCAAAGGACTTATGTTAAAGTAACTTACTACGTTCTACAGCAATTAACTATTTAAGGTAACTCGTTTCTTTATGGGAACTTTAATTAGTAACTGTAATTGATCACTTTAAAACGCTGCTCCGAATGTTTTTTTTTACAAAATCTTCTGTATGTTTACTTTAGTAAATGGAGTTGTTTGTTGTTCCATGAGGCAATGCAATATTTGCCATGTATCGACCCCGTGGAGAGTAGCATCTTCAGGAGGCATTTCTTCTTTCTCATTGTGCTCTAGCAATTCCCAGAGACAAGGTCAGGTGCTTGACAACCTAGGTCATGGGTCAAGTGTTAATAACTTGGCACTGATGTCTACAAAGAAGAGTGGACAAGTGACTGTTTAATTTGCTCTGCCCCAGCAGCTGTGGTTGGCCCCCCATCTCATCTCTTTTGTGGCTGGAGCTGATATTTTAAGTATTATAATGGTCATGATTTGATTTATGTGCCTCGGTAAGGTTGTTTCTGCTTTTGTGTTGAAGTTCCTGTTTGTGGTACTTAGTTTTTATCATAAGTCCTCCTTTGTCCCTGCACATGTCTCCTGCCTTGTATCAACAACGTTACAACGATACGTTTTCCCCTGTCTACAAAAGTAAGCTATCTTGCTATTTAATTCTAGAGTTTAGTCAGGCATATCAATATGATTTAGGAAGATGTATTCTAGTGAATTTTGATGTCCATTTGCCAATGGCACAGGGAGCGAGGGTGTGGATTTATTTTAACTGTAAGTGTATTTATTTAACACACAGAATCCCATGAAGGGTAACAACTAAATACAAACAAGAACTATATAAGCAAATAGACAATGGACATGAAATTACCTACAGCGAGACAGATGCAAATAGATTTGATTCAGCAAGTGCATCAGCAGCTAGTTTAGTTATTTTTTTTACTTTTGAAGTTTGGTATTTTCCCATTTGTTTTAGTCCTTGGTGGTGTCAAACTAAAATCGATGACAACCAATGCAAGGGTAAGCTATAGGGTTGACAAGCTAAATATTTAACTGTGCGCATATTAGAACAGGAGATATTAAGGAGTGAGCTGAGGTAGAGGGGGCACTAATTGCAAAGGGACTTGTAAACCACACATGGTGAGTTTGTATGCGTTTTTGCCTTTTATCAACACGCAAAATGCGTTTGAGTTCACTGAAAACAGACATTCTGTGTTCACGTGTAGACAGGGAAACATTTATTTGGGCTTGTAACGTAATAGTGCGTTGTTATCTCCTTTGTTTACATGAGGCGATTTTGTGCAATGACGGACGTAGCCAAAATATTGCTGGTTTTAATCTTGCTAACCAAACATTTTGCATGTGTACATATACATGTACAGTTACTCTTCTACTATATTGAGGAACAGAGGGGTCAGAATGCGTTACAAAGGTCACTGCTACATCCAACACTTGCGCCATTGTTGTCAACCTACCAGAACTGGTATATTTTTCTGATTGTCACACAAGTCTTTAGGGTTAGGGTTATATCACTGCCTATTGGTTTGGCATGCTCTTTCACAGTGCTTGACAGTGTGTTTTGGCACTTTTATGACAGAGATTTTTTTTAAACAGGATATGGATGGCATTTCTTTTTGGCAAAGGAGGGGAAAAAAGCATTAAAAGAAATACCTTATGTGCTATCAGTGTTATACACAGTAGCTTATGCAGTGAAGTCCTGCTACCCAAAGTGGAATGGTCAGTAGGTGAGTGTTATGAGGCATTGTTAAGGATTAAATTAACATACAGCAAGCCTATAGTTACTGCATATTCGGGCATGGACATTTTTACCTGGCAGCTTGGTGAAGGACGGCTTGTTGGGGATCAATAAACCAATTTTGGATGTAACTTTAGACTGAAGATGGATGGCATGGGTTTTGAATGAGAGTGAGCCTAGCCATATCCCAAAGAATTTGTAGGTGTCTAAACTAAATCCGAACCAATTCCTGGGAGAATATTTTTGAGGAAGTCAGGTTGAGGTAAGCTCAGAGTGAAGAGCTTAATTTCTTTTTGTGTTAAGGAACATATGGAGGTTAATTTTTCACAATTATTGGAACCCCTTCATTTAGAAACGCCTTGCCAAGATAACAGCAGTAAGTCTTCTATGATGTTTGATGAGGTGTAGAACACACAGCAAGGGATCTGAGACCATTCATCCATGCAGAAACTTTCCCCATCCTATAGAGTCCTCTTTAGCTCACCTCAGAGATTTTCAATGGGGTTTAGGTAAGGGGACTGGGATGACTATTGCATAAGCTTGGTTCTGTTGTCATTGAGCCATATGTGTGGCTCAAGAGGAATGTTTGGGGTCAGTGTCCTGCTAGAATATCCTAGCAGAGATTGTGCTCTAAATCTCTAACAGAATCCAAGATGTATGCTAATAAGGTTCACAGAGCCTTGGAAGCAATATATCCTCAAAATATTACAGAAGTGGAAAACTCTCCTGTGTTCTGATGATTCAAAATGTGAGATTCTTTTTGGGAATCATGGACCTGGTGTTATTCAGGCTAAAGAGGAGATTTGTACACATGGCATGGGTGAGTTGCACCAAAAATGCTGAATAATATATACAGATTTTAGAGCAACATATGTTGCCATCCAGGACTTTTCCAGGGAAGGCCTTAGTTTTTTCAGCAAGACTGCTCCAGAGGGTGGTGAAGTCTGTGGAGCGCATCATCAGCTGCCATCTCCCCTCCGTGCAAGGTATCTACCATACATGATGCCTTAGGAAAGCACAGAACATCTAACAGCCACCCAGGCTATGGTCTATTAACACTGTTGCCAACTGATAGACGCTACTGGAGCAACAGGGCATTCATTTCCAGACAAACCTCAGGCCATAAAATGACTGCTTTGGGTATTGCTCCACTATAATTTGGGTATAACCTTTTCAGTTCAAAACTTCTTAACACATTTCATTGGTTGATAGAGAGTGAGACAGGAGAACTGGTCTGATTACATTTTTCAATTAAACTTAGAGCTTGTGGTGGTTAACAGCTTTGTGGATCTAACATGCATTCTGTCTATATATCCATCAAATAATTATAATCAATAACATTTGCCATTTCAGCTTCTCCTGCATTTTTGCCTCCTTTTCTTTCCCTTGTCCATACCGCTCTCCTTCTCTCCTCCAGCAGATGCAGCTCCAAATAAACAGCTTTTACTGTATCCAAGCCTGTTATATGATCCTTAATTTTCAGTTGATGTTACTCCACGCGTCCGACACACTCTAGTGACTACAAAATTGCACCGTGAAGTGTAAAATTGCTTTGGGTAAGCAGCAACGATGGGAAAAAATAGCGCACAGTTTGTGTATGGTGTTATATATGTTATTCAACCATGTGTCTGTGATTTTAAAATGTGACTGGCAGTGTTGTATACAAATCTTTTGTTAAGTTTTTTAAGCTTGACAGCAGTATGTCAGCATGTTTTTTGGTCTTACTGGATGTACAATTTTTAGGAACCGGTTTTGATCGGAATTAGAAGTGACTGATTCATAAAAATACAAAAATGCCACCCGGCAAAATAAGATGCATGCATCTTATGGATGAGGCTTTGGGAGGATAGAGATTTTTTATTTTTGGTTTTCCTTTGCTTCTCATTTGCTGTTAACTCTTAGAAAAAAATGCTTGCATAAGGATTCTTTTCAGAGGGATAGAGTTCTAGCATGAATGATTTCCATCTGAAGAACACATTCAAAAGGCAAGCAAGGCGTAGGGTTCTAATTATCTCATTATTCTTCCTAACATATAAAAAAGGGTACTTCAATCATTTAATCAGATAAGGCTGTACATACAACCCTTCTGAATCTGAATGCTTTTTACAGTTTTTTTTATTTTCTCTGAGAAATAGTGTTAGTGTTTTAACCCTGATATGGACATGTTTTAAACTTTTTGGCTATATTTGTATCTTTGAAATTGATCAGTGCTGCCCATTGTTAATCTTTTTGTGTAACATTTCTAGAGTTGATTTCAGGAGGTCAGCAGTTGAAGTGCCTGTTGGAGGTACCGCCAAATTCTCCGAAATAACTTTGGTGCCGAATTATGGTAGAGAAATTAAAATGTAACTCTTCGGAAACAGCTCTGTTGGACATTCCTGCTGCCAGAATACCAACTACACACTGTGGTACATGCTTTTACATGAAAGCTGGAGACATCTATGGCATTGTTATATGAGAAAACTACACATTTTATAGTAGAATGTCCATTCCTTGTAAACTGCACAATATGCAGCTGTGTATTGATCATGTTGTTAAATCAGCTTCTTGAAATGCCACAGTTTTCAAGAAAATCTATCAATCAATCAAATATATTTTATAAAGCCCTTTTTACATCAGCAGCTGTCACAAAGTGCTTTCACAAAACACTAGGCCTTAAACCCCCGGGAGCAAACTTCAGTGGCTAGGAAAAACTCCCTAAGAAAGGCGAAATTTAGGAAGAAACGTAGAGAGGAACAAGGCTCCAAGGAGTGCTTTGGCAAGGAAAATGTATCGCCTTGCCAAAGTAGAAATACTCACTGAAACATTTTGTGCACAAAATCAAAACAAAATGTACTTTTTTCCCAAGCATCTTCAATTTCAGCTAATGAAACATGGGACCAACACTACATATTACAACAATATTTGTATTCATTGCACAGTTTAGAATTTCCCGAAAGTGCCATTCAGACCTCCACCAAATATTAGATACATTGCGGTCCGCTCTAATAAAGTCTGATTAAACCCAAAAGGTTTTGGGATTAAATATAGTCCCTAAACTACAGTTATAGTGGTTGTGCACAATGCTGATTAAGATTGGCAGAATCATTTAATGTAAATCAAAATTTCAATTTATTGAGAGATTTCTGCAAGGCCCAATAAAACCTGGCTGAGCTGGGGGCCTCTGAATGGCAAGTCTCTGCCTTGCAGTAAGCTGTGTCATTGCGTGACCATAGTTCAAACGCTGCATTTGGATTTGCCCAGGTGCCCCATGGTGGGTGAATTAGTCAGCATCGTCCAAATTTTGCGAGTTAGTAATCGAATATGGTTGCCTTGATCTATCGACTCATTGTTGTGGCTTGGATGCCTGTGAGCTTAATCAACATAAATGACTGCCGAATATGTTCCCTCAACCACTTAGGGATTCCAGTATAAACTTCCTGCTTGAGGGAGCAGCGTGATAAGAACCAGAATATCAATGGATGTGCTTCCGAGGACACATATCTCAATATTGACCGTCCCAAGTCCACTGTGAGTTGTTGTGATGAAGCAGGGCCTTTATCACTTATTGGATATCACCAAATTAGGGGAAACAAACAAAAAAGAACACATGGACCAGTGAACACTGCAGCAGTAATAGGAACAGTGGTTTCACCTTCTCTCTCGGTAATGTTCAAACATGCGTCAGTATTAAAATACATACAGGAATCTCTCCACCTTCAGGTATAGTCCTTTGAGATCTTTGAATTCAAAGCTCTGCAGCCTTTTTTGGCCTGAACATGGACTTCAATACTAGATCATACCTGTCAGTGGAGGTCGTTATATCATGGAGATAGTTATTTGAACCCTATTTTATACAAAATTTAACTCATTTCATTTATGTTCACCTACCATTCCTGTGTTGACCGGTGACTAGTGGCATGCCAACTGGTAATCATTGTCAGCCATTTCATTCAGTCATGCACAAAACAAAAAAGGGTTATCTGTCCCTCTTGTTGGCTCCAAAAGGATAACTCCTTCTTGGTCCAAGACAAAATGTTTTCTTGTTCCGGGTGGAACTTTTATTTCCAGGTATAACTATCTTAGTTTGTGTTTTTGTTTTTAATCCAAAATAGTTCCACTAGAACCCAAAAAAGCTTTCTACGACAGGTACAGGAACCTAAAAACTGCACATCAGGTGTAGCTGCAGGAGAGCCTATTTTTGGTTCCACATACAACCACCCCGTTCCCTAAAATAAATACCTTTCAAGAATACCACAGACCTGTGAGTATATTGCCATAACAGTAGTCTCTGCTTGCTTTTAATTTGCTTATATTATGCTTTCTGCATTTCTCTCACAATGGTAATGACTTGGTATGATATGGGGAAGATGGACTGAGCATTTTAATCAGTTATTTACTTATACTTATATTGAACATTTATATGTACTCCCCCAAAAATATATAAAATGTGATTTATGACATTAATACAATAGTTTGATCTTGTGGAGCTATAAACATCACATTTCTGATAGATAATGACTAGGGCCAGACTACCACTCTAAAGAGAAGACAGAGAAAATGAGGAGAGGACTAGGTTCAGATTTTGACTAATCAGTGGCTGGTTTGTATGAATTAGGCTGGTGTATATCCTCTCTAATGGTTAAACAAAGGGTTTGTTGAGAGAACATTGAGTGACAACTACTGAAAGCCTTGTCTGTGTGTGTCATGTGGTTGAATGCAGACTGTTTCTCAAAATCCTCTGTTTCCATGGCACCCAGCAACTCATGAGCGGCGTGGTGTGAGCTATCGGGCAAAATGTGCTTTTGATTTATTCCGGACATTATTGAATTACTGAGTGCATGAATATTCTGTTATGTGTGTCTTTGTGTCCCTTGGCTAAGATAAAATACGCTCTGCATATTGAGATCCCTGAAAAGGTACTGTAGCTACATGAGGAATCAAGATCTAGTATAATGCCTTGCGGTCGGGAGAAGCTGATAGAGAGCAAATAATAGAATGTTGAAGACCCTAGCCAGATTGTGTGCCTCTAGCTACTTTACTGTACTGTGTAAGTATTTGCACCTGTTTAGCTAATGTGATGGTACTAGGAATCCTGCAAGAGAAACTTTTATTTCAAAGTAGTCCATTTTAAGATTTCCACAATTTAAAAAAAATCTAAATATAATATATATGGTGTGGGGGGAAGTATGGAACTTCCAAAGGTCACGTTGTAGGACTTTAGCCAAAATGCCAAGGTAACTCATTTGTTATCTAGTTGGCTCTGTTTTTTGTTCAGTTATTGCTAAACCACAGACATAATAAGCTATGAAACAGTCATTTTACACCAAACATAGCTAGATAGTTGGAATTAGCAACTTAAGGCTACCTAGAGTTATAAATACATGGTTTCTGCTATTTCCCTTGTTTCTGCTTTTTCCCTAGATGGGGGAACCTAAGAATGTCTCCTTAGACATGTTTTACTGTTATGCACTAAACTGTTCCCAAAGTTTTAAGAGGTCAAATAACATATTGTCACTCATATCCCTAAGAATGAAAAACTGACAAACCAGGTGGTTAGGCACAGCATTTTCTAGTTATGGTTATGAGCTATGTGTTGATGAAATTATTTCACAGCTGGCTACAGAGGGAGCTGAATGATGTTTGACACAATGGATTTCCACCCATCCATTCAGACTACCTGACTAGAACATTTCAGTGCCAAAGGAATACATTCATCCCTGTCTCTGTGTCTAGTAGACAGCTATCTTTTCCTCCCCTAAGCTAAGATGCTTAGCCATTTTTTAAGCTAGAAGAGATCAGACAGTCACAATTGGCTTTTCCCACTGCAGATTTACAAGGTATATTGAGGTGGTAAGTTGACGGCACTGCACTGAGTGAATTCATAATATTTTTATATTATTTGAAAAGTTAACAAGACCCTCTAGTAACCAATGCTTTATTCATTAGAAACACTGTCATTTTCAAAAAGCACTATGTGGATGTATTCAGGCTAATGCCACCTTTCAATATACAATATACATTTCATATAATTGCTAACAAGGGGCTTGGCAGTTTGTTAAAACACACCATAACCATGTCCAACAGAAGGCCAATCATATAAAGCAAACACTTTCTAAGCTCCATTTACTGTACTGTACTGTAATGTACAATGACACACACACACACACACACACACACTGCAGACCTTTTCAATTGTTTCAAAAATGGAGGCAAGTCACAGAACATAAGACAGGTGTTGGAAATATATCTGTTTTGATATGTCATCCAGTCTCAATACTGTACGTATTGATCGGAAATGAAGGTGGTTGAACACCACACAAATAGAAAGGCGTAGATTGATTTTGTGCCTTGGGACTGACATTAATGCCTTACATTACAGACAGACGAGCAGAGAGGAGGCTGGTCTAGCTGGAAACCTAATAGAAAGAAGGTAGATCTAAAATAGTAAATAATAAAGGAGTGGATGTGTGTGAATCAGAGAATATAAAAAATAAATTACCATTGTAGGATTTAACCTTGGCTGTCCGATCTTTTAAATGTAGTGATTGGCACCAATATTGATCAGTCAGTATGATATGATACTCTTTAATGCTTAATTGATCTGCTTTATACCATATGTGCTGGACATCGTACCTTCAATAAAGGCAACTTTTCAGGAAGTAAAAAGATATTTAAACATTAACTAACACCGTGTTATGATAGTAAAGAATTTTACTACATTTTGGAAAAAGTTTGTTCAAAATATTACTACGTCTCAATAATTAATCACTATTTTACAGAACACCACATCAAAATTGAGATTTTGCACACATTGTATGCGCAAATATACTGTAAGATGCATCTCCATTACTGATATCTGATACACATGAAATATTTTATCATGTGATTCATTCAGTGTGTAATAAATATATAGACTAAATTGTGTTGCTTACCTAACAATAGATGTAAATCATAATTGATAAAGGAAAACAACTCACAGTAAAATTATGTCTTTACTGTCCCATCAGCTAGCTGTTGCTGCCAGAGCCACAGGCACTTTCTAAATTTAGTAATTCAACCGACAATATTTGACTGTTTTGTGTATCTGTTATCAGTGCAAAGAAAAATGATATCACTTGATCTGAATTTCATATTCTTAATGCTCTGCTTGTTGTCACTCTGCATTAGCAGATAGTGGATGTCACTGATTGCACCAATGGAAGTCTTTTACTAATGTTCCTAGCACTTCCTGCTGTGGTACCGTTTTTTAACAACATCGCTGTAGACTGGACACTGCTAACTACGTAACTAACAATTCAAAATGCAACAAAATGGCTTGTTGTCTTGATTTCATGGATACATTTTTAGAGGTGGTCTTACATTCTGATATTGAACCATACATTTGAACCAGAGTAGACTACAGTAGCTCATGTGCTTTACAAAATATACTGACATAAAATTTCAGCTAGATTTGAGCAAAATACATATGGAAGACTCTAAAGACCATATTCTAATGAGAACAATATTGACCTTTTTCACTTCAATGTTAAGCACTATGTTTGGCATAAAATGGATGTCACAAAGTACAGAGAAATCTTGAAAGAATACAGGCTAAAATCTGCAAGAAATCTGAGACTTGATACCAAAAAAGATTCTAGCAGGACAATGACCACAGAAATACAGCCAAAGCCACACTGGAGTTTTATGTCTTGGAGTGTCCAAGTCAAAGCCCATACTGAAATGAATGCACTCGGAGGAACATAGGTGGTTGAATCCTGGCACGAAGTCCAGCATGTTTATTAGAAATCCCCTAAATCCCATGGAGTAAATTGGCAGGCACAGATCAAGACACTAGGAAGGTAGTCAAACTTTATAATAACCAGGAAAACACAGGGTTAGTAAGGATGCACTTAAGACAAACAGTACCTCACCAATGAAATGGGACATAGACCTGAACTAAATAGGCAACACAGAACAAATACAGGGGGTTACAATTCAGGTGATTGCGACCTGAGGAAAGAATTGTGTTCATGGGGATGATGGCATTGTCTACGGCCAGAACTGGAGAATGACTTCACATTTGTCAAAGTGAGAATACGGGTCCAACAAAGACCCCAAGTTGATGATGCTTGTCGGGATGTGCAAAGCTGATGTAGACTCACCCAATTTAGACTGCTTGCTATACTTGCTGCCAAATGTGTCTCTCCCGAAAATGTACTAAAGAGGATAAATGCTTTAGTTGATTATTTTCTGTTTTGTATTTGTAATTAAAATTAGAACAATAATTAATTGATTTGTTTGTGTATAGCTACAATATACAAAACAGTTAAAGGCAATAGTTAATTACTATAAATAATAATAACAATAACAAGAAAAAGTATATTGCCCCTGGACCCTGTAATAGAATAGGTTTCTTCGCTGCTAACAGAACCACTGCTTTAAACAATTACTTAGTTAATTTACTCAGGGTGGATACGAGACAAATTGAGCCTTGGAGCAACTTGTTAGCAGTATTTACAGTTGTATTCTGCTTTGTTGGACAGCCAACGGAGCCTTGCTGATTTTCAAATTGGCCAACTTTTCTTTATATACACCAAGAAACAATCAAAAGCACTTCCTAGATATTATTTTCAGAAATACAGCAGCTAATAACCCAATGGAACATGGTAATGGCAGCAAAGCTGAAATGTGCTGGATAAGCAGTATATTTATTTTAATCCTTAGATATATATAACACTGATGCAAAATTATTCCATGTTCAGATATCAATTTATCTATCTATCAGATAAGTTGACTGAGAACGCATTGTCATTTAGCGCAATGAACAGAGGAGCAATACGAGTTAAATGCCTTGCTCAGTGTCAAAACAATACATTTTACATTACCGGCTCTGGGATACCTTTCGGTTACTGGTCAGAGCAAGTGCTCCTTCATACATATACAGATACTGTACACATAAGAACACACAACTACCCAAAAAGTACTACTGGCAGGCTTCCAAAAGGACCCTGTAGTAGCCAATAATGTACAGCAATAACTACTACTAATAACCTTCCATTCACATCCTAGTAGGACCTTTGAGACCACTCTAAATTCTAACACTATTTCATGAACTGAAACAATATCTTAACTGATTTATTCCAGCTGCATATATAAATATAAGATTTAGAACATGCTATAAGATATCAATCAATCAATCAATCAAATTTATTTTATAAAGCCCTTTTTACATCAGCAGTTGTCGCAAAGTGCTTTCACAAAACACCCGACCTTAAAACCCCAAGGAGCAAACAACAGTAGTGTTGAACTTCAGTGGCTAGGAAAAACTCCCTATGAGAGCCGAAATTTAGGAAGAAACCTAGACAGGAACCAGGCTCCG